>JBBBDQ010001568.1:2465000-2677500 GCA_037127315.1 Ascarosepion bandense | reverse complement strand
TTTCAAATTTTTTGTTCAATTTTTGCCCAGTTAAGTTTTTATAGAAAAAAAGAAAATTTTCTTGTTGACTGCGTTTCTTTAAGGCCAACTTAAATTAGAACAGACGTATTTATAAGTTTGAAAAGTGTTTAAACTCAAAAAAGTTCGTTGCTGAGTGCTGGACAAACAAAAAGCCATTCCATTTTTCATTTGTACATAGTTCACATCTGTGACGCACATCTGAAGGTTGCGTAAGACATAATCTCTGATGTGATCAAATTGTGGTAATTGAAATGTATGTTCTTTATAAGAAAACAACTAGGAAATTAACAAGAATTAATTGAAACAAAATTGAATTCTTTCTTTATTAATGTAAAAATTTAATTTACAGAAAAGTAGTGTATTTTAAAAAAATAATTTAAAAATTAGTCAGAAAAATATTTTGACAAACATTGACTTTCGTGTTTGCAAAAATTGGTGTGTTAAAAGGACGGTTTTTCTCACGACACCGCTTTTATTTTACCATAATTTCACTCTTCGACAATGCTTATTGTTTTAAAAAGTGATTTAAACATACGTTGAAAGCAAAATTATAACTTTTCTTTGTTCTTGCAAATTGATAACAAAATAATCAACACTATTAGATTCTTTATTAACACTATTTGTTATATTGCTTATTGGAATGGTTGGCAAAACATTGCTTAATTGCCAACAGATTCGAACTTTATAAAATGTCAAATAACAAAGATTTCCTTAAAGTTATTTCACATATTTTCACAATTTAGTAAGTGTTTATAAATTTATGAATAAAGAATGGTTTCATATTTATTTCTATATGAATTATTAAAAGATAAATATTGCATTTTTTTAGTTTTAATTGCATTAGTTTTAAAATGTTATGGATATAAAATTATTCTTATAAATAAACAATCAATTTAATAAATAGTGTTTAATATATTTGTTGTCCATTCTCAAGAACAAAAATAGATAAATTCGCTTTCTTCATGAGTTTCGGTTTTTATTCCAATCCTAAGAATCGCTTTTTAAAACAATAAACATTGCTGAGATGTAATTAAAATAAAAACAGTGTAATGAGGAAACCCGTCATTTTGAAACTTTTTTTTTTGTGGGGGCAAAATTCCATGTTAGCTAATATTTTAATGAATAAAACATTAATTTATGTGAATAAGAGATATTTTTACAATGATGTTGATCCTGTACAAGGCTCAAGAGACATTTGAGGTAGAGAGTAAAAGACAGTCTATGGGGATATATGGGAAGATAAAAGTTGACCTTAGGCTAAGATTGTAATGATTGGGATGTATACTATTAGGAGTCGGTTCCATAAAGCAGCGGCTCGTGGGAAGAAGCTGCTCGACTGAAAGTTGCATTCCTCCAACGGAATACGAATGGAATGATGGCAGTTCGCTACAATGTGTGAATGTCAGAACTGGTGAAATTAAAATCTAGTTGTTTTGAACATTCACCATGCAAGTAGCGATAGAACAGTGAGGGGCTTGTGACGTCTCGTCTGTGAGTTGGTTGTAGGGTAGAAGATAATTTGCCGCCTACGAGAACGCGGTGACAATTTTGGACTCAATCGAGAGAGGAAAGTGAATACTGTGATGTTCCTGCCTATATATTCCAGTTGTACTCCATTTTCTAGCTGATTTGGATCTTGTAAGGGTAGAAGATAGCAAAAGGAGTAAGGTATTTCCTAGAGCATTACAGAGAACCAACCATATTCACAGTATCTTTAGCGGTGGATCCTATGTATGAAACCTACTTGAGTTCTAGGTTGAAATTAAATCCTAATAGGCGCTCAGGGCACGAGAGTTTCATGAGAGAGTTCTTGTTCATTGTGATAATTTCGGGGTCTACTTAGTAATGATGGAAAGTCACCAGTTTGGTTTTCAAGGTATTGAATTTGACCAACCAGTTTTTGTCCCACTGTGCCGTTGAGCTAGATCAGAGAGTGCAGCCGCCAGGCTATGATCATCTAAAATTTTGGAGGTGCACCTATATACCATTGAATCATCAACATAGATATTTACAAATTGTCGAAGGATACATTAGGCGGTTCATTTATGTAAAGTAAAATGAGGGTTGGATCGAGAAATGAATGTTGGGTGACGCATGGTAATTAACAAATACATCCAGGGACTTTCCTGTTAAGAAGGACTTGAAAAGAAGACACTTCCAGTGGTTCTATAGTAGAGAGCTTGTATAGTAACCCTTTAGGCCATACCTTATTAAGGGCCTTTGAAGTACCTAATGGGATCGTCCTTGAGATGTATATGTTGACTAGTGCTTTACTGATTCTGTAATTTTGTCAATAAAAATGATCAATTTCGAAATTGATAAATATTATTTGTGTTCATCCGTTTGAAAGTGAATATGCGTATTACACGAAAGGAAACTACTTGCATGCGCGCATTGTAGAAAATGAAAATACTCGTTTGTGCTCATTGTAGAAAAATATGCGTTTGTGCGTAATGGAAATACGTGTTTATACGCATTGCAGAAAAATGCGTGTATATGCGCGTTGCAGAAAAAGAAAATACATGTATGTGCGCATTGGAGAAAAGAAAAATACGCGTCTGGGCGCATTTTAAAAAAGGAAAATGCGTGTTTGTGCGCATTGTAGAAAAGGAAAATAGGTGTATAATAGTCATTTTGTTAAATATACTTACAATATTGGTGCATTCAGAAATGCAGTCTCCAACAAGTTTGAAGGTTTTCTGCCTCGGAGGAATTGCCATTTTGTTTATATATTCTATTCCCACTTCCATGATTCCGGCATCGAATTTTCTTAAAGTTGGCGTTACATAGAATTTGATTCCTGAAGAATCCTTGATTCCTAAAATTAAAGTTAGAAAGAATACATAGTGATTGTAAAGATGTCTTATTTAATATAACATTTATTATCCTTTAGAATTGTCAATAAGTAATTGTTCCATTTTCATACTGGTTGTTTTACTGTTGAGAAATATCATTACAGTTACGATTTTCCGGTTAAATTTCCAGCAAGACGGCAGATGAAAGTTCCACAAGCGAGAAGCGCGATAGAAAAAAACTGTTAGCATAAGATTAAGGCATATATCTAGCCATTTCAACTGTAAAATGATGGGACCTTGCCGCCAACCGAGTACTGCGCTTAAATTCATAAAGTCTAGTTACCATAGAGGAAAGTTCATCAGAACAATTATCATGAAAGTAATAATAGAAAAAGCACAGAGAAGCTACGTTACGGCGATGGAAAAATAACTGAAATATTATGTCAGGACTAAAAGCATTGCAGATTGATCTTTATCAATGATCTCTAAATATACAGTTGGAGCACGTATATGGACCTGTAAGCTCGTGTTTCAAGAATCGGTATATATTAGTTATCTATATTAAAGTCTGTAAACATTTATTTGTTCGTGGATATATAAGTAATGGCCGTTTATAATCTATAAGCATTTAATTCTTTCGCATAATAGGCAAATATTAGTCATATATATTTAAATCTATAAGAATGTATTTGGTTCAGAAATACTTAATATTTTTCAATTCTATAGTGTCTATAAGTATTTATTTGGTTCGTGAACAGAAAATATGTTAATATTTGTATCGAAAAGCACTTGCTTCAGGGATAAGTAACTCTTAGTCATTTATATTTGAGTCTAGAAGCATTTACTCGGAAGCTAAATAAATATTCTTTGTTGATATTTTATTTTTTGAGCATTTATCTTATTTGAGGATTTATATTAATCGTTTATATTTGTGTCTGTAAGCTCTTGCTTTGAGATGAATAGATATTGGCCATTTATATGCACGTGGTACGATTGTATGCAAATATTGGTCAGTCATATTTGAGTCTATAAGTACTTGGTTTGTGGCTAAGTTCGTTTTTATTCGAGTCTATAAACATTTACTTAGGGGATAGATAAATATTCGTCGTCTAAAGTTGGTTTTATAAGAGTTTACTTGATAGGTGACTTCTTCCTCTGCAGGGATGCAACCGGTGCATAATAGTCCCCGTCGAGAAGGCACTTTTTCAGTTTTTTTTTAACCCTCTGGCTGTTATAATTAAGACATCATTGCTATCACGCGTCGACCTCAAATGTTGCGATTGTCAACACGATCTTCATCACTAATGTGTCATCTTCCTACAGCATTTTTTCGCATAAAATCTACCGATATGAATTATCTCTCTTGAAATCCAGAAAGCAGTTACCATCTATAAAAATATAATGACTTATTTATTATTTGGCTTGCATGTTTATTCTGAAATATATTAAGGGAACAACTGATTGAATAGAATTTAGGCAAATATCAGAAGAATGATCCGGCCTTTCAAGAAGTTTCTAAAAGTTTCAAGAATTTTGAGAACGTTCTGACTACCAAGCGTCGTATAACCAAAACATGATGAAAGACTATATTTGGCGTATGGTTCGAGAAAGTAATTTACAGTATAAGCTTAAATTGCGAAATGCTACTCAATTCTAAAACATTTGTGGCCTTTTTTATGTAATCCTAGAACAGATAAATACTACTTTCTAATCATATGTCGTTTTATTTCTACTTTGTGTAAACCAGAATATTCATATTCGCAAGTTTTCCCAATGGAAATCGGTAAAGTTCAGAAACAACATTATCCTGGTCACAAAATCAAAGTTTGAAGGAAATATAGGGTGTTTCAATAACTTGGATCGATTTTAAATGTGAATTAACTTAAATAATCTTTTCAATTTCTTTTAGATTTAACAATTTCAATCTGTGGTAATTTTAACCATGGAAAGATTAACAATCGAACAATGTGTTTAAGTTATCGAAGCCTATTACGAAAATGGACGTTCAAACAAAAATAGTTTCCTGGTCTCAACATCTCGCGAAACAGAGATGTCAATTGGCCACCACGATCGTGCGACTTGACGCCTATAGATTTCTTTCTTTGGGATCATCTCAAAAGTAAGATTTACGTAAAGAAGCCAACAACAATTCAACAGCTGAAGAATTGGTGAGATCGAGGAGCAACTATGCAGAGAACTCATTAAAAATTTTGACCATTGAGTGAAGATGTACCACCGAAGTCTTGGTGTTCATTTGGAGGATATTATTTTTCACACATAATTTCCATGACTCAAATAACATGAGCCAATAGTGAAATCAATAAAATTTCACCAATAACACTGTTTTGTTTACTGAAACCCCTTATATTAGCCATTTTAATGCTTTCTAGACATAAGCAAAAAGGCATTGACAGTTGCTACCAGGGATAAAAATTGTATTAAACTGTTTTATTGTATTTCTTGGAATTTGATTTTTTCTAATCAATCTTTTCATCCATACCGTTTATCAGTCATTTTTATAATTACTTAAAGTTGCAATATTGCGCTATCGATGCTGATAATAATCCACGCTGAATTGAAGATAAAATAACTTAGTAAGCGATGCAGAAAAATGTGAATTCGACGAGTCGAGTTCAAATTTTGAGTTAGTCTGTTTCATTCAAGAAACACGAAATGCGATTCCAAAAACTCTCTAAGGCCTTAGAATCATAACGTACAGCATTCAAAAAAGCAGTGGCGTGTCTAGAGTAAAATAACATAAAAGATCCAATTCCTCTTCTGGCTAGTTTTGAATTCAGAGTTATGCTTTTCCTAGACTGGTTGCCACCTCAAGACAAAAAATCCGAAACTGTCCTGCTAATTAACTGGATAAAAATGAATTCGTACCGTTTCCAAAAGTATCAGAGTGAAGTAAATGAAATAGAATTGGCCGGAATTTGAACTTTGGCGATTTCACTTTCCGCTTCTTTCTTGCATTCATCTTCAAACAAATATCCTTGGAAAAGACACGAATCCATCTAATCTCCCATCATTTATTGGTTCTACTTTCCATCAGTATGGCTGATTTTAAGAAGAATGACACATTGCGCCTTCTCGTGCTAACTTTCTCTGCTGTTGGGATAAGATTATATTGAATCAATTGCTGGGTCTATTGCAATGGAAGTTGTTTCACTGTGTTTTGCTAGACATTCTTTTCTCTCCTTAATGTATCTTGCATGTCTATAAGTCTATCATTCTTCCTTGCCTCAAATATTACTATCACATATGTTCCGGTGCTTCTACTGTATATTTAGAGATTCTTGATAAAATCCAAAGAAGAATCTGCAATGTAATTAATCCTGACCTGAAATTTCGGCTTTAGCTATTTTTCCCACCGCCATAATGTAGCTTTCCTGTGTCTTTTCTATAAATATTTTCATGGTAATTGTTCTGATAAACGTTCCTCTATGATAACTAAACTTTATGAAATTAAGTGCAATATTAAATTGGCAACAATAGTGGCTACATATAACCGTACGTTCTATGCTAACAGTTTCTTTTCTTGCACTTCTCGCATGTGGAACTCTCTTCCGTCTTCTTGCTTTCCAGCCAAGTTTAATCTTCAAAAATGTACATTCAATGTCAGTCGTTGTTCACTGTCTTCTTTATTTTTTCTTTTATTGTTCTCGCTCCTTAATAATGTTTTTATTTTTCTTATTCTTTCACACCCAGTAACCCCTTGTGCCTTCGTAGCTTTATTGACGTAGTTGTGGTGAAATGATTAGCAAATAGCTGGACTTAACTCTCTGAGTGCGGAACTTAAAACTGTGAAGAATGTAATGAGAAAACATTCCGCTCCCTTTCACCAGAATTCAAAGGAATTCATAGACATTGAAGAAAAATCAGTAGAGGGTCACAATCGCGCGTGTCATGAAAGTACACGACATTAAAAAAATCTTGGATCAACTAATTGAATCACAATTCTTCGCATGTTCTTACCTCGTTTTATTGAAGGATTGTTGTAGTGTACTTCGAGCAAGACTTGTGAGGAATACCTGGGACCACCAACGGGATATCCTGCTTCTGAAGGCAGCTGAAGAGGCTGTAAAATACGAACAAAATAGATTTTCAATGGATTTAGCTAAAGATACAAAGATTGTTATTTCAAATCAACTCAAATGAACACAATATTAATAAATCCAACACATATTTATCATAATATCGCCTTGATGCGAGAAAATAAATCGGTGAAACATTTT
This sequence comes from Ascarosepion bandense, assembly GCA_037127315.1. Lineage (NCBI taxonomy): Eukaryota > Metazoa > Mollusca > Cephalopoda > Sepiida > Sepiidae > Ascarosepion > Ascarosepion bandense. The sequence goes on along the minus strand of JBBBDQ010001568.1, from coordinate 2,670,446 downwards.
TATATCATGACTAAATTTCGCGGGGGAACTTAGCTATCTACAACAGCGTTCTTTTATTATCTGTTAAATGCTGACTGTTCTTGAGTAAAGAAATGAGTGGCTTCTTCTTGTCTTTCTTCTTGACTGATTCTTCCACCAAAAGCTAAAGGTTCCAGTCTAATGTAATATTCAACCAAAGCTAAAAAGATGCATACCTTTGCGAAAGATTAGTATGAAAGGAATGTGACAGACACAGTTGGAATTTGAACTTGGCCTGTCAATTCAGTTTTCAAGAAGTGTTAAATCCCTCCAGATCCGTTTATAAGAATGGAAACTAATTCATTTTTATTTATCTACATACATACAAGAATTTATTACTTATATAAGGACTGATATCTTCGTTTTTATTGCTATTATCACAACGTTTCGGCTCATTTTTCTTTAACAATTTCACCCCAACCAAGACAGAAAAGACCCTAAGACACTAAGAGGTTACTAAACATGAAAGAATAGGATAAAAAACATCATTAATTCTCACCAAACTTCACACAAATATTTTTTAGGCTGAGCTCCAGGACCATGGATTAGTTTTAAAGCTTTCATTACACCCGAGCAATGCCGGGCTATACTGCTAGTATAATTATATTTAGTCCTTTCATCCTGTTTTCCTTTTGTTGTGTCTGCTATCAACACTATGTCATCTGCATTTATAAGTCTTTGTCGGATGTACAATATCCGAAATAATAGTGAACATGGTGAAAAAAGTGGAAAAGTTTTAATCAAATACGCGAGACATGACTGAAGATTTTACCGCAGTAGGTTGGCCATTACTTTTTGTGATAGACCGATTGCCAACCAAGGCTATAGAATTCAATCTGTCCTGCTATTCAACCCATATCTAGAGGGAAAATATATTTATATTTTTTGTTTATTTGTGCGTAAATGAGATGAATTCGACTGTAATTCAAACTTAGCGTCATCAATTCGACTAAAAGAAGAAAGACAAAATAATGTTTTAGGAATGAGTTTTTTGGAATCTATAATGTGGTTGTCATAAATCAGTGCAGAAGTAATCCACTTGACTAGCTTATAACTTACTGGCTTGAGATTTAATTAAAGTCTCTATTTCTTTGTGCTTGTTTGTTTTATCTATATTTGTATAAGAGCCGTTTCATATTGTAGAATTTCAATTTATTTTACAGTAAGGTCCCACCTGTACAAGATCCAAGAGTCACTCAATGTAGAGGGTTACGTTAAGTGGCAGTTTATATGGATAGGAGAAGAAGATAACGGTTAACTCTAGACTTGAACACGTTAAGATTGCAGAGATTGAGAAAACAACCTCTTGGGATTCAGGGAAATTCTATTATTTTTAGGTATTCACAGATATAATTATATACACATATAATGACATATATACACACATCTGGACATATATACATGTACACAATATGTAGATGCATATATATATATTCTTACATACGTGTGCCTACATACACATCCACCCAGGCGTACACGTGTATTAGAGCCCATTTTTATTTTTCATATATATATATATATATATATATATATATATATATATATATATATACCTGTGCGCACACAACAAATATACATATACACGCATATACACATGATAGAGGTTGTCTTCAATATATTTGTGTATATCTGTATACAGGTACTCACGCATAACACTATTTATATAAACCTGTATGCACTCATATATGTATAAGTTCACTTTCATATTTAGAATTATTATTCATATGTATGAATAATAACACTATGTCATCTAACAGCAAGGCCTCTGATTGGTGGTTTTTCAGGCGCGTAGATTCACCTTTAATTGTTGTTGTCCCCAGGTTACCCCGACCAGAGGTGGTAACACTTGTGAGGGTTCCAGCAAATAATGAATTCCAAAACAAAATATTATGAAAGTATCCAAGTACAAGTATAGGATACAAATCCTGCATACCTAACAATTGACTAAAACCCAAAAAGTAAAATTGCACACCCGCAAAAAGGGATCAAAACGACTTAAAAACATTTTAGAAAAACCCAGACCAAGGCAAATTTCGAAAGTTAGTGTGAAAAGTAAAATTCTGGATCCTACTTAGATAGGAAGTAGAAAATTGATCTATGATGCAAGCCAATTTTTTCTTCACACCTAGAAAGTGAAAGGGCTGTTGGAGCCGGTCACATGACTAAAATCCACTATTTAAACCACGTTCCGTAACCGGTCAAAATGAGTCAAAATGGAAGCGGTATCGGATAATATCGTCGTAATGTAAGGAAAAAAATTCAAGCCGAGGTCATGTCTCGCCGATATACATTTATTCTACCTTTACTTCCAATTTTACTTTCTTCGTTTTCACTCCACGCCACCAAAGAAAACAACAACAAGATACTTCAACGGACTCCGATAAGTACAATCTCCTTTATTGCTTAACTTTCATCTTCACTTTTTCTCCGGTCAGAAAAAGGAAAAGAACCCAGACTTTATTAATTAAGTAGATTGATTAATCTTTTTACACACACGTATTCTACTACTATTTCTCTGGAACATATAATCACGTGCATTTTTCTATTAAGAACATTTAACTCATAAATTTTAATTAACTACATGCATTTTCTATTTGAGTATCTTTCTTCTTATAAATTTGTTAACCATTTCTATTAATAAAATTACACTTATTTACAAACAAACCACTTTCATTTTTCCAACCATTCATTCAACATTTTAAATTATGGGGACTTCGGTTGTGTTTGGCACAAGGCCAATTTGACAAACATAGCCGAGGCCCCTACACAAGCAATTCATTTTTTTATTTAAAAAAATACCAACAATATCTATTCATAGCAAAATCACCTTTTATCTGTAGTTGAAGGCATGCAATGGTGACCAAAAAACATTTAGAAAATTCAAAATATTTAGCTTTCGGCAACCCATAGATGTGAAATACTAAAAAATCAACCCCAAAACAACATCAAATAATTTTCATGATATTAATCCATATAACACTTTACAAAATCAAACTGTATTTCAAAACATAACTTCAACAAAACTACAACATAAAACGCCTCTATTAATTATTACAAACATGTATAAGCAATACATTTGAGAGGAAATATAGTAGAATTACAACAATACATTTTATAGCAAAATTACCAAATGATATTTTATCTGTAGCGGAAGGCACAGAAGTGTTGAAATGCTGCTAAACAAAGTCAACCAATTTAGGGTTCTAATCTTTTTTTTAAATTTAAAAAAAGATCTCTAGTTGCGCGCTTGGAACCTAGAATAAAAACACCGCTGAATTGAACAGTTTAACAGAAGTACAAAAGTATAAATAAAAAGTACACGACAGATCGTTCTCCTTACACGCCCTATAATACTTGACATATGTATTTACATTAGTTTTATACATACAGTGCCTTTCTGACTGATTTTAATCACACTATCAGTAAACTTCGAGAGGATTAAAATAAAACTGAATATACATTATAACTAAATTATTTAATCAAACTTGGGTAAATGAAGATATTCTGCCTCAATCTCCTACACACACACACACACACACACACACACACACACACACACACACACACACATATATATATATATATATATATATATATATATATATATGAGTAATGGTTACTAATGGAATTATATTCCACAGTTAGATATTTACTTTTAAAAGCGCTCAATACAAAAGTAGAGCATAAATATATTATTATTATTATTATTATTATTATTGCATACTGCAACTTGATAGCTATTAGGTTTTGGTGCTAAAACACCATCATCAGGCAGTAAACTTTCTACTGATATATATATATATATATATATATATATATATATATATATATATAGGATGAGATTGGTAAATAATTCGAGAGGATCCTAGTAATATTATTTGAATATTAAAACTGATCCAACAGGGAGCTCAATATAAATCAAATTTACAGAGCAGATATTTATTTATTTATTTATCTGTAAATTCAGATCAAATTTAAGGGGGATAGCTATTTCAACATGACAGTTTGAGACATATATTATCAACCCCAGTCAGCCAAAGAATGGAGATGAATTCTTATCCGGGAGCAAGAGTTACTAAAGGGTGAGGTGAGGAATGTTGGTTGAAGCCGCGAAGCATCGTAGTAGTAATTTCTTTTGGAAGTGGAAGGCAGGTGGTTTGACTATTGGTTTAGTGGTTGTAGGTAGGAGAGAAAAAGCTACGAATTCACCAAATTCAAAATCTAATCTGTGTAGGAGGCAAAACCTATTAAGAATAAAAGAAAGAATGGGATAATTAGTGAAAGCTCTCACAATAACCAAATGTTAAAGTATTTCAGGGAATCTAATACAGAACACTAGATTACACCCTTCTGTAATTGCAGATCCAGAGAAAAATGTCTGGTTAAAGGTAAATTTAACTCTACAAATGTGATATATAAAGCTACCATCTCCCCTAAAGAAAACAAGGGAAAATATAACGTGTACATCGGAATTACGGCGGGAATTCGGAAACAAAGATTTTATATGCACGGACATTCCTTTACTAACTCTAACATAAGATATGAGACAGCGCTCTTTCGAAAATATTGGGAATTAAAGGAAGAAGGCCTAAACCCACAGATAAAGTGGAAGCTGATAGGCACGGCACGTACTCATAATAGTCTAGGTGATAGATGTAAACTATGTTTAACAGAAAAAATTAGAATTTTGAAATTTTTATAATAGAATGTACTTCCGAATACACATAATGAATTTATTAGCATGTGCCGTAACCGGAGTAAATTTAAATTTCACTAAGATTAAATTGTTAATAAAGAAATTGATAAAAGTAATAATAAATGACATAAGAAGTAGAAAATAAATATAAAGATAAAAATAAATGTAGTATAATAAAGGTGCAGAATTGCAATGGAAAGATAAATAGCAGTTGAATTTGCTAGAAAATTATATTAATCCTACAAATCTGATAATTTAAATTTATTCTTATGACGACATTTAAAAATCGCTTCATTCCGTTGGTTTAAAAGTTTTATTTTTTCAACTAAACATAACTCACACCTATTTATAAAGCTAATAGAAGTTTGCGATTTACCAACTATCTTCCATTCGATCTTTGCCGAGAGTCCTCTATCTTTTAATTTTATATATATATATAAATCACCCCAAACAAGGCGGTAAGGCCACTGGTGTGCAGGGGGCTAGGTAAGAGTGAATAGATTGGAAAAGAGAAAGCCGGAAATCACGACGTAAACAGGGAACAAGGGATGAGCTTCTACATCTGTTCAACAGACGTGGGTGGAGTGTAAACCGGGCGATAGTTCAGTCTATCTATTCCGATTTAAATAAATAAACAAAAAAGAAAGTGAAAAAATTGGAAAAGAGAAAGCCGGAAACCACATCCTAAACAGGGAACAAGGGATGAGCCTCTATACCTGTTGAATAGACGTGGGTGGAGTGTGAACCGGGCGATAGTTCAGTCTATCTACTCCAATTGAAAAAATAAACAAAAAAGAAAGTGATAAGATTGGAAACCACGACCGAAGTCGAAGGAAAATGTACCGGAAACCCCTTCCTAAACAAGAAACAAGGCAATCACCTCTACTCCGTTTCAAAAGAAGGGGGTGGAATGTAAAACCAGGTGATGGTGGGTACTATCTACTCCAATAATAAAAAAAAAGTTTTACCTTAGTATAAGTCGAAACGAGATTTAAACGTAAAAATTATTTACAATAGCAGAATACTACCCCTGTTAAAAAAATTCAGACAAATTAAAGACAGAAATTAAACAAACAAAAATTAAAATAAAATGCGGAAATCAACATACCAGTTAGGTAGGACAGACTGAAAAAGTTGAGCAGAACTACACCGAACTAGGATTCCGTTCTTTAATTTTCCCAGAAAATTTACTGCTGTTACCCGCCATCTTGGGTTAGTTGAAATCGGAAGAGAGAGAGAGAGAGAGAGAGAGAGAGAAAGAAAGAAAGGAAGGATGGCCCGCTGAGAAGAGGAGTTCATAATGGCCGATGCTACACCGACCCTACCCTTAAAGAATTCCTTCAAACAGCGAAACCACTATGAAAACTTTCGCCATTTACGTTGAAACGAGATTTAAACGCAAAAATTATTTACAATAGCAGAATACTACCCCTGTTAAAAAATTCAGACAAATTAAAGACAAAAATCAAACAGACAAAAATTAAAATAAAATGTGGAAATATATATATATATATATATATATATATATATATATATATAGTTTAAAGACATATATCAGGTTACAGCGTATGTAAATATAAACATGGACACTGTGGATAGCACTAAACAATCTTCAGACCACATGTGTTGTTTTTTGACTCAACTATTTACATATACTGGTCAATGAGTCATTATGCTTAGTAAGGTACCAAAATATTAACTGTAGCAAGGTAGTGAAGGATTATCTTAACGGTTATTGGGTGGGCAGTAACAGTTGTAATTCAAATTATTGTAGAGGCTACTGAGTAGAAATAATGGTGAATCCGAACATGGTTACTTCAAGCTATTTTATCGTTTTGTTTTTCTAACTATTTGCTCATTATTCATTATTGATATTGATATTCATATGTTGTCGATTATTTCTAAATTTATTGTGTTTATGTGTGAATTCGAAGTCTGTTATTTTGTTTATTGCATAATTAATTTGTTCATTTATTTATTTAATTTTTTGGTTTATTTCATTTTTATGAAAGCGTTTATCTTATTTGTTTAGCATAGGCTTTTACTAAAGTATGTTATCTTATCTGTCTTGTATATAATGCATATATGGTAGAGTAATGACTCGGATTGAGAAATTAGAGGGCCGTGTTCGAATTCCAATTGGGTTCATTACATTTACTTACGTGCTAATACATTTGTGAAAGGTATGAATCTATCTCTTCTCCATCAAGCTATGAGTAAAATATCAGACTGAATTCTATAGCATTGGGTTGCAATTGGTCTAGGAGAATGAAAACTATATATATATATATATATATATATATATATATATATATATATTGGTATTTGTTGATTTTACTGAAGGTTTGTATATTATATGGTCTTGCAAAGAATTGTCATTTAAAGGGCATCCGTTATTTTCTCTATAGTTGCTGGTGGAATTATTTTGTGGGGTTGGTTTGTTGGTTATTTTTCTATTGTATATTTTATTATTTGTGTTATATTTTCGGTGCAGCTGTAGCTGATTTTTACTGTGTTTCAGTTGAAGAGTGGCTGATGAAGGTAATTTGTATATGAGTTTAATGAATGTTTTCCCTATGTTTGTTTTTGTGTTTTTGTTGCATAGCGGGTTGAACCATATGATGTTTCTATTCTTGTTGGTTCTTTTCTACTGTGGAGTGTAGATGTAAATGTTACAAAAATCCCTTATATTTTGGGGCTGTTTCATAATCTCTTTTAACTACTTTGAAGATAGTTAGGAAGAACTACGGTTAACTGCGTGTGGGATCTACTTGACTGTTGTTGGTGCGTGGCAGAAAGATATGTATATTTAAAGTGGATTGTCGAGAGATTTTCTATATGGTAGACATGCATTTTTTCTTAGATTGTGTGATATCTAGGAAATCTACTTCTTCTAGGTTTGTTTTTATCTATGTCGGATTCCATATTTTTGAAAATGCTTATTATTATTTTTCTGGCTTTGTCTGTTTTTGTCTATTACAGTTTCTTAGGATTATAGGATTGCCGTCCATGTAGATGCCTATGTCATTTTTATCGGTTATTCTACTTAGTTCATGTAGCAAATGTATATCTATGAGCGCGTAGGTCTTTGAATTATCAAAACTTCCCATTGAAACGTTAACGGTTTCTACTTTCTTCAACCACATTTTGTCGAATAATAGTTATTTTAGACAGTGCTTAATGATTTTAACTTTGTTGATGCTTATTTTTATTTGTTCTTGTACTTAGGTAATGGCCTTATCTTGCATAAATTCAGTTATAGAAAGATATATATATTTCATATCTATTTGTATAAATTCGCAATTATGTTTTTTTAGGTTACGGAGTCTTTTTTGCAGATTAATTTTTTACTAGTATTTACTTTCAGTTTCTTTTTTATTAGATGAAGAGTTGTCAACAATTATCATTACTTTTTAATTAGTGCTTACTTCAATCTTAATTTTTTATTAAATGAATCACTGTCAACTATTATTATTATTTATTATTTGCCTTCACATTAATAGTTAATTATGAAATATTGGATTAATTTTCCTCACTATGTTCCCAAAGAATTTTAAACAAACAACATTCATTTTTAAGTATTTGATTCTAAGGTCCTAATTCGATTGTCTTTGTCCGCCTTTGTGACTGTTCGTTATTTCACTTCTCTCATTCTTGGTGATGTGTCTGTAATTTTACCTAAATAAATACATGTGATTGTCTATCCGTTTGGCGGTATCTGTTTTGCAAAAACAATTAAATATCAAAAATGAAATCTTATAACCATTTTATAGAATTAAAAACGTTTTAATTTGGATTAAAAAGACAATTTTTCCAATGAATCTTGCCATGTAATATTTGGAGCTTATTGATTCAAACTTCAAGGGACAAAACTCATTACAATATAATACCCACATTAATACGATCAACGAATAAGATCAGTGAAAAATAAGGGAATTTATGTCAGTGAAATGTGGTAAATAATAAAAACAATATAATCACGTTCGAAGAACGGAATGAAGACTTGGTATCTCGACGTCAGTTACTTTCTCATCGACGTAACGTGGCTTCCCTTTGTCTTTTCTGCAAATATTTTTATAGCAACTGAGCATTTTCTCCTGATACGCGGTCAACGTTAATTTCAGCGTGCTACTAGATTGGCATCTAGGTCCCACCCTTCTACCGTTGAAATGTGACCGTCACTTCTACTTGAACACTTTCTTTTCTCGCATTTCCTGCCTGTTGGACTCCCTACCGTTTGCATACTTTCCTGATAACTACAATCTCCATAAAATTAAATGCAACGTCAATTGCCATCTTCTACCTTCTTGAATCTCGTTTTTTTATCCTTTTCTCGATACCCACTGTACCCAGTCTTTTTCTTTTTCTCACTGTAACCCATGCGCACTAGTGGTGGTCCCGCCTTGCATGGGGTGAAATGATTAAACCCATGCGCACTAGTGGTGGTCCCGCCTTGCATGGGGTGAAATAATTAAAACCCATGCGCACCAGTGGTGGTCCCGCCTTGCATGGGGTGAAATGATTAAACCCATGCGCACTAGTGGTGGTCCCGCCTTGCATGGGGTGAAATGATTAAACCCATGCGCACTAGTGGTGGTCCCGCCTTGCATGGGGTGAAATAATTAAACCCATGCGCACCAGTGGTGGTCCCGCCTTGCATGGGGTGAAATGATTAAACCCATGCGCACCAGTGGTGGTCCCGTCTTGCATGGGGTGAAATGATTAAACCCATGCGCACCAGTGGTGGTCCCGCCTTGCATGGGGTGAAATGATTAAACCCATGCGCACTAGTGGTGGTCCCGCCTTGCATGGGGTGAAATGATTAAACCCATGCGCACTAGTGGTGGTCCCGCCTTGCATGGGGTGAAATGATTAAACCCATGCGCACTAGTGGTGGTCCCGCCTTGCATGGGGTGAAATAATTAAACCCATGCGCACCAGTGGTGGTCCCGCCTTGCATGGGGTGAAATGATTAAACCCATGCGCACTAGTGTTGGTCCCGCCTTGCATGGGGTGAAATGATTAAACCCATGCGCACTAGTGGTGGTCCCGCCTTGCATGGGGTGAAATGATTAAACAAAAAATAAAGATTGATTTCTTTCTATTTGAAGTTATTCAAAACCGATGGCCTTCTTTCATGAAAATGTGTCATAAATTATAATGATACAATTATATAGTTTCATTTTACAAGATTTACTCGTACTAGTATCCTCATCTTGGTTGTTATAGTCACGATTTGTGAATTATGAAGATGTGGAATTATCATTATTATACACGGATTTACTAGAACTGGCTTCTTCATCTTGGGAATTTTGGAGACGTGGAATTATTATCATAACACACTGATTTATACAGACATGTGTCTTCATCGTGGTTTTTATAGTCACATTGTCTGATATTTTTAGATCAGACATTATCATTATTATATACGGATTTACGTAGGTATCCACATCTTGATTGTTATAATAAAAATGTCTGAATTAACAGAGATTAAAAATTATCATTATTATACACGGATTTACACGTACGAGTATCCACATCTTGATTTGTTATAATAAAAATGTCTGAATTATGGAATTAAAATTATCATTATTATACACGGATTTACACGTACAGTATCATCTTGAATTGTTATAATAAAAATGTCTGAATTATGAAGTTAAAAATTATCATTATTATGCGGATTTACACATTGAGTATCCACATCTTGATTGTTATAATAAAAATGTGTCTGGATTTTGGAATTAAAAAAATTATGCATTATTATGCGGTTGTACGTACGGTATCCACGTCTTGGTTGTTATAATAAAAATGTCTGGTTATGGAGATTAAAAATTATCATTATTATGCAGATTTACGTACGAGTATCACATCTTGATTGTTATAATAAAAATGTCCCAGATTATGAAGTTAAAGTTGTCATTATTATACACGGATTTACACACAAAATTATCCACATCATGATTGTTATAATAAAAATGTCTGAATTATGAAGTTAAAAATTGTCATTATTATACACGAGATTTACATGCAGGTATCCACATCTTTCCGAATTGTTATAATAAAAATGTCTGGTTAACGATTAAAAATTATCATTATTATACACAGATTTACACATACAGTATCCACATCTTGATTGTTATAATAAAAATGTCTGAATTACAGAGATTAAAAATTATCATTATTATGCGGTTTGGTAAGGTATCCACATCTTGATTGTTATAATAAAAATGTCTGAATTATGGAGATTAAGAAATTATCATTATTATACACAGTTTACACATACGAAGTATCACATTTTGATTGTTATAATAAAAATGTCTGGTGTAAATTAAAAAATTATCATTGTTTCGCCACTGATTTACACGTACGAGTATCCACATTGATTGACATAATAAAAATGTCTGAATTATGGAGATTAAAAATTATCGACTAATAATATGCAGATTTACACGTACAGTATCCACATCTTGAATTGTTATAATAAAAATGTCTGAATTATAGAAGTTCAAAATTATCATTATTATACACTGGTTACACGTACGAGTATCCATCTGATTGTTATAATAAAAATGTCTGAATTATGGAGATTAAAAATTATCATTATTATACACTGATTTACACGTGCGGTGTCCACATCTCTGATTGTTATAATAAAAATATACGAGATTATGAAGTTAAAAAATTATCATTGTTATGGGTTTGCACGTACGAGTATCCACATCTTGATTGTTATAATAAAAAATGCCTGAATTATGGAGATTAAAAATTATCATTATTATACACGGATTTACACGTACGAGTATCCACATCTTGATTGTTATAATAAAAATGTCTGAATTATGGAGATTAAAATTTATCATTATTATACACGGATTTACACGTACGAGTATCCACATCTTGATTGTTATAATAAAAATGTCTGAATTATGGAGATTAAAAATTATCATTATTATACACGGATTTACACGTACGAGTATCCACATCTTGATTGTTATGATAAAAATGTCTGAATTATGGAGATTAAAAATTATCATTATTATACACGGATTTACACGTACGAGTATCCACATCTTGATTGTTATAATAAAAATGTCTGAATTATGGAGATTAAAAATTATCATTATTATACACGGATTTACACGTACGAGTATCCACATCTTGATTGTTATAATAAAAATGTCTGAATTATGGAGATTAAAAATTATCATTATTATACACGGATTTACACGTACGAGTATCCACATCTTGATTGTTATAATAAAAATGTCTGAATTATGGAGATTAAAAATTATCATTATTATACACGGATTTACACGTACGAGTATCCACATCTTGATTGTTATAATAAAAATGTCTGAATTATGGAGATTAAAAATTATCATCATTATACCCGGATTTACACTTACGAGTATCCACATCTTGATTGTTATAATAAAAATGTCTGAATTATGGAGATTAAAAATTATCATTATTATACACTGATTTACACGTACGAGTATCCACATCTTGATTGTTATAATAAAAATGTCTGAATTATGGAGATTAAAAATTATCATTATTATACACGGATTTACACGTACGAGTATCCACATCTTGATTGTTATAATAAAAATGTCTGAATTATGGAGATTAAAAATTATCATTATTATACACGGATTTACACGTACGAGTATCCACAGCTTGATTGTTATAATAAAAATGTCTGAATTATGGAGATTAAAAATTATCATTATTATACACGGATTTACACGTACGAGTATCCACATCTTGATTGTTATAATAAAAATGTCTGAATTATGGAGATTAAAAATTATCATTATTATACACGGATTTACAAGTACGAGTGTCCCACACCTTGGTTGTTATGAACATAATGTCTGAATTTTGGAGATGAGAAATTATTATTATTATTATGTACTAATTTACACGGAATAGTTTCTTTATCCTGTTGTTATGAACATAATGTCTGAATTTGAGATGAGAAATTATTATTATTATGTACTAATTTACACGGAATAGTTTCTTTATCCTAGTTATAACAGCAATGTCTGAATTTTGGAGATGAGAAATTATTATTATTATGTACTAATTAACACGGAATAGTTTCTTTTATCCTGGTTGTTATGAACATAATATCTGAATTTTGGAGATGAGAAATTATTATTATTATGTACTAATTTACAATGAAATAGTTTCTTTATCCTGGTTGTTATGAACATAATGTTCGAATTTTGGAGATGAGAAATTATTATTATTATGTACTAATTTACACGAAATAGTTTCTTTATCCTGGTTGTTATGAACATAATGTCTGAATTTTGGAGATGAGAATTATTATTATGTACTAATTTACACGGAATAGTTTCTTTATCCTGCTGTTATGAACATAATGTCTGAATTTTTGGAGATGAGAAATTATTATTATTATGTACTAATTAGCACGAAATAGTTTCTTTATCCTGGTTGTTATGAACATAATATCTGAATTTTGGAGGATGAGAAATATTATTATTATGTACTAATTTACACGGAATAGTTTCCTCTTTATCCTGGTTGTTATGAACATAATATCTGAATTTTGGAGATGAGAAATTATTATTATTATGTACTAATTATTAACACGGAATAGTTTTTATCCTGGTTGTTATGAATACAATGTCTGAATTTTGGAGATGAGAAATTATTATTATTATGTACTAATTTACACGGAATAGTTTCTTTATCCTGGTTGTTATGAACATAATATCTGAATTTTGAGATGAGAAATTATTGTTATTATGTACTAATTCTACACGAAATAGTTTCTTTATCCTGGTTGTTATGAAGCTTTATAATGTCTGAATTTTTGAGATGAGAAATTATTATTATTATGTACTAATTTACACGAAATAGTTTCTTTATCCTGGTTGTTATGAACATAATGTCTGAATTTTGGAGATGAGAAATTATTATTATTATGTACTAATTTACACGGGAAGGTTTCTTTATCCTGGTTGTTATGAACATAATGTCTGAATTTTGGAGATGAGAAATTATTATTATTATGTACTAATTTACACGAAATAGTTTCTTATCCTGGTTGTTATGAACATAATGTCTGAATTTGGAGATGAGAAATTATTATTATTATGTACTAATTTACACGAAATAGTTTCTTTATCCTGGTTGTTATGAACATAATATCTGAATTTTTGGAGATGAGAAATTATTATTATTATGTACTAATTTACACGGAATAGTTTCTTTATCCTGGTTGTTATGAACATAATGTCTGAATTTTGGAGATGAGAAATTATTATTATTATGTACTAATTACAATGGAATAGTTTCTTTATCCTGGTTGTTATGAACAGTAATATCTGAATTTTGGAGATGAGAAATTATTATTATTATGTACTAATTTACACGAAATAGTTTCTTTATCCTGGTTGTTATGAACATAATGTCTGAATTTTGGAGATGAGAAATTATTATTATTATGTACTAATTTACACGAAATAGTTTCTTTATCCTGGTTGGCAGAATATAATATCTGAATTTTGGAGATGAGAAATTATTATTGAGCTATACAATTTTGGCTAATTTTACAGTTTCTTTATCCTGGTTGTTATGAACATACGTCTAAATTTTGAGATGAGAAATTATTATTATTATGTACTAATTTACACGAAATAGTTTCTTTATCCTGGCTGTTATGAACATAATGTCTTGGAATTTTGGAGATGAGAAATTATTATTATTATGTACTAATTTACACGAAATAGTTTCTTTATCCTGGTTGTTATGAACATGGCATTCCGAATTTTGAGATGAGAAATTATTATTATTGTGTACCAATTTACACGTAATAGTTTCTTTATCCTGGTTGTTATGAACATAATGTCTGAATTTTGGAGATGAGAAATATTATTATTATGTACTAATTTACACGAAATAGTTTCTTTATCCTGGCTAATATGAACATAATATCTGAATTTTGGAGATGAGAAATTATTATTATTATGTACTAATTTACACGAAATAGTTTCTTTATCCTGGTTGTTATGAACATAATATCTGAATTTTGAGATGTGAGAAATTATTATTATTATGTACTAATTTAATGAAATAGTTTCTTTATCCTGGTTGTTATGAACATAATATCTGAATTTGGAGATGAGAAATTATTATTATTATGTACTAATTTACACGGAATAGTTTCTTTATCCTGGTTGTTATGAACATAATATCTGAATTTTGGAGATGAGAACAGTTATTATTATGTACTAATTTACACGAAATAGTTTTCTTTATCCTGGTTGCTATGAACATAATATCTGAATTTCTTGAGATGAGAAATTATTATTATTATGTACTTTAATTACACGGAATAGTTTATCCTACATGGTGAACATACTGTCTGGACTTGGAGATGAGAAATTATTATTATTATGTACTAATTTACACGGAATAGTTTCTTTATCCTGGTTGTTATGAACATAATATCTGAATTTTGGAGATGAGAAATTATTATTATTATGTACTAATTTGTAGAGCACGTGAAATAGTTTCTTTATCCTGGTTGTTATGAACATAATGTCTGAATTTTGGAGATAGGAAATTATTATTATTATGTACTAATTTACACGGAATAGTTTTCTTATCCTGGTTGTTATGAACATAATGTCTGAATTTTGGAGATGAGAAATTATTATTATTATGTACTAATTTACACGAAATAGTTTCTTTATCCTGGTTGTTATGAACATAATGTCTGAATTTTGGAGATGAGAAATTATTATTATTATGCAAATTAATTCACTGAAATAGTTTCTTTATCCTGGTTGTTATGAACATATGATCTGAATTTTGAGATGAGAAATTATTATTATTATGTACTAATTGCATGGAATAGTTTCTTTATCCTGGTTGTTATGAACATAATGTCTGAATTTTGGGAGATGAGAAATTATTATTATTATGTACTAATTTACACGAAATAGTTTCTTTATCCTGGTTGTTATGAACATAATATCTGAGATGAGAAATTATTATTATTATGTACTTCAATTTACACTAGTAGTTTCTTTATCCTGGTTGTTATGAACATAATATCTGAATTTTGGAGATGAGAAATTATTATTATTATGTACTAATTTACACGGAATAGTTTCTTTATCCTGGTTGTTATGAACATAATGTCTGAATTTGGAGATGAGAAATTATTATTATGTACTAATTTACACGGAATAGTTTCTTTATCCTGGTTGTTATGAACATAATGTCTGAATTTTGGAGATGAGAAATTATTATTATTATGTACTAATTTACACGAAATAGTTTCTTTATCCTGGTTGTTATGAACATAATATCTGAATTTTGGAGATGAGAAATTATTATTATTATGTACTAATTTACACGAAATAGTTTCTTTATCCTGGTTGTTATGAACATAATATCTGAATTTTGGAGATGAGAAATTATTATTATTATGTACTAATTTACACGGAATAGTTTCTTTATCCTGGTTGTTATGAACATAATGTCTGAATTTTGGAGATGAGAAATTATTATTATTATGTACTAATTTACACGAAATAGTTTCTTTATCCTGGTTGTTATGAACATAATGTCTGAATTTTGGAGATGAGAAATTATTATTATTATGTACTAATTTACACGGAATAGTTTCTTTATCCTGGTTGTTATGAACATAATGTCTGAATTTTGAGATGAGAAATTATTATTATTATGTACTAATTTACACGAAATAGTTTCTTTATCCTGGTTGTTATGAACATAATGTCTGAATTTTGGAGAGATGAGAAATTATTATTATTATGTACTAATTTACACGGAATAGTTTCTTTATCCTGGTTGTTATGAACATAATATCTGAATTTTGGAGATGAGAAATTATTATTATTATGTACTAATTTACACGAAATAGTTTCTTTATCCTGGTTATTATGAACATAATGTCTGAATTTTGGAGATGAGAAATTATTATTATTATGTACTAATTTACACGAAATAGTTTCTTTATCCTGGTTGTTATGAACATAATGTCTGAATTTTGGAGATGAGAAATTATTATTATTATGTACTAATTTACACGGAATAGTTTCTTTATCCTGGTTGTTATGAACATAATGTCTGAATTTTGGAGATGAGAAATTATTATTATTATGTACTAATTTACACGGAATAGTTTCTTTATCCTGGTTGTTATGAACATAATATCTGAATTTTGGAGATGAGAAATTATTATTATTAAGGGGCCAATTTACACGAAATAGTTTCTTTATCCTGGTTGTTATGAACATAATGTCTGAATTTTGGAGATGAGAAATTATTATTATTATGTACTAATTTACACGAAATAGTTTCTTTATCCTGGTTGTTATGAACATAATGTCTGAATTTTGGAGATGAGAAATTATTATTATTATGTACTAATTTACACGGAATAGTTTCTTTATCCTGGTTGTTATGAACATAATGTCTGAATTTTGAGAGATGAGAAATTATTATTATTATGTACTAATTAACACGGAATAGTTTCTTTATCCTGGTTGTTATGAACATAATATCTGAATTTTGGAGAGATGAGAAATTATTATTATTATGTACTAATTAACACGGAATAGTTTCTTTATCCTGGTTGTTATGAACATAATAGTCTGAATTTTGGAGATGAGAAATTATTATTATTATGTACTAATTTACACGAAATAGTTTCTTTATCCTGGTTGTTATGAACATAATATCTGAATTTTGGAGATGAGAAATTATTATTATTATGTACTAATTTACACGAAATAGTTTCTTTATCCTGGTTGTTATGAACATAATGTCTGAATTTTGGAGATGAGAAATTATTATTATTATGTACTAATTTACACGAAATAGTTTCTTTATCCTGGTTGTTATGAACATAATGTCTGAATTTTGGAGATGAGAAATTATTATTATTATGTACTAATTAACACGGAATAGTTTCTTTATCCTGGTTGTTATGAACATAATACTTGAATTTTGGAGATGAGAAATTATTATTATTATGTACTAATTTACACGGAATAGTTTCTTTATCCTGGTTGTTATGAACATAATGTCTGAATTTTGGAGATGAGAAATTATTATTATTATGTACTAATTTACACGGAATAGTTTCTTTATCCTGGTTGTTATGAACATAATGTCTGAATTTTGGAGATGAGAAATTATTATTATTATGTACTAATTTACACGGAATAGTTTCTTTATCCTGGTTGTTATGAACATAATGTGTCTGAATTTTGGAGATGAGAAATTATTATTATTATGTACTAATTTACACGGAATAGCTTTATCCTGGTTGTTATGAACATAATGTCTGAATTTTGGAGATGAGAAATTATTATTATTATGTACTAATTTACACGAAATAGTTTCTTTATCCTGGTTGTTATGAACATAATATCTGAATTTTGGAGATGAGAAATTATTATTATTATGTACTAAATTTACACGGAATAGTTTCTTTATCCTGGTTGTTATGAACATAATGTCTGAATTTTGGAGATGAGAAATTATTATTATTATGTACTAATTTACATGAAATAGTTTCTTTATCCTGGCTGTTATGAACATAATATCTGAATTTTGGAGATGAGAAATTATTATTATTATGTACTAATTTACACGGAATAGTTTCTTTTATCCTGGTTGTTATGAACATAATGTCTGAATTTTGGAGATGAGAAATTATTATTATTATGTACTAATTTACACAAGAAATAGTTTCTTTATCCTGGTTGTTATGAACATAATGTCTGAATTTTGGAGATGAGAAATTATTATTATTATGTACTAATTTACACGAAATAGTTTCTTTATCCTGGTTGTTATGAACATAATGTCTGAATTTTTAGAGATGAGAAATTATTATTATTATGTACTAATTTACACGGAATAGTTTCTTTATCCTGGTTGTTATGAACATAATATCTGAATTTTGGAGATGAGAAATTATTATTATTATGTACTAATTTACACGGAATAGTTTCTTTATCCTGGTTGTTATGAACATAATGTCTGAATTTTGGAGATGAGAAATTATTATTATTATGTACTAATTTACACGGAATAGTTTTCATCCTGGTTGTTATGAACATAATGTCTGAATTTTGGAGATGAGAAATTATTATTATTATGTACTAATTTACACGGAATAGTTTCTTTATCCTGGTTGTTATGAACATAATATCTGAATTTTGGAGATGAGAAATTATTATTATTATGTACTAATTTACACGGAATAGTTTCTTTATCCTGGTTGTTATGAACATAATGTCTGAATTTTGGAGATGAGAAATTATTATTATTATGTACTAATTTACACGGAATAGTTTCTTTATCCTGGTTGTTATGAACATAATATCTGAATTTTGGAGATGAGAAATTATTATTATTATGTACTAATTTACACGGAATAGTTTCTTTATCCTTATTATTATGAACATAATGTCTGAATTTTGGAGATGAGAAATTATTATTATTATGTACTAATTTACACGAAATAGTTTCTTTATCCTGGTTGTTATGAACATAATGTTCGAATTTTGGAGATGAGAAATTATTATTATGTACTAATTTACACGGAATAGTTTCTTTATCCTGGTTGTTATAGACACGATGTCTGAAATTTAAAGATGAGTAATTGACATTGATGTGCGTTGTGGTACAGTGAATATCGGCGCGGAACGAGAAACCAGGGAGCCGAGTTCGAATTCCAGTTGAATCCATTGTATTCACTTTCGCGCAAATACCCTTGGGAAAGATATTAATCCATCTCTTCCTTCCAGTTATGGTTTAAATAGCAGGACAGATTGGGTTCTATAGCCTTGGTCGGCAACCAGTCTACCGCAGAAAGCAATGGCAAACTACTGCGGGATAATCTTCTGCCCAGTCGAGACATGATCGCTCAAACGTGTATCACGTATGGCACTTAACTGACTGAATTGACATTGGTACACACTGATTTTCTCGGACTTACTTCTTCATCTTGATTGTTGTCCTCATCGTGGTGTCCTCATCATGGTTGTTATAGACACAATATCTGAATTTTGGAGAAATTATCATTATACACTGATTTACACGGCTTATCATCTTTATCTCGATTGTCATAATTACAACTTGTGAATTTTTTAGATGAGTATTTGATTATTTTTATACACTTATTTACACAGACTGCTATTTTTATTTTTTCTGTTATAATCACCGTATCTGAATTTCCGAAATGAGAAGTTGACATTTTTATGCACTGATTTACACGGCCTCATGTCCTCATCTTGGTTGTTATAATCACAATTTGTGAATTTTAGAGATGAGGAATTGACATTATTATACACTGATGTACTCGGATTAGTATCTTCATATTAGTTTTTATATTCACAATGTCTGAACTTTTGAAATCGTGCGTGGTGGGGCAATGCCATGATATACATAATTGTATTCGGACAAATGAACACGAAAGATTTATATCCCTTGACACGGATAATGAAATAAGATACAATTCATCCTTAGATTCAATAAACGATTCACTTTCCTATTCCATTATGAGACAAGTAGTGGAAATTAATCAAAGACCAGTTCTCGGGGGTGCTGTCCTCTAGACCCTGCCTTACTCTTTGACACATGGTCGGAGTCAATCCCTGATGCTTAAGGCGTCAACAAAAGAGACATTTCCTGAGATTTCTCCTCTATTGTCCTTTCTCTTCACTAGATTCTTCTCATTCCCTTCCACTCCCAGTAATTCCATGCCTTTTAGTAGCATCATTACTGTCATTGATGTGAAAGGATTAAAAAGAAACTGAACTCTCTCTGGTACAGGTTCAAATTAATTGCGACCTTATATCAAACATACCGTTGCGGTGTCGGTAAATGCATTCATCATTTATGGAGTTTTCAAGGCCATTTTTAAATATTTATGCTAAAGTTCACCCAATACAAGACATGAAAGCCACTCAGGGCGGCGGGGGGTCATTTTAAAAAGCAATGCTTGATTTACGTGATTTCAATAAAAGAGCAAGTCGTAGGAATTGAATATTATCAGATAATATATCTTAACTAAGAGTTTAAGATTCTAGTTTTCAGGTAAGCATGCCCACTAGAGACTGTTCGGCATAATTGCAGTTCAATTCATTCTGGCAAAATTTAAAGCCCTATTTCAAAGTTAAAATGTTAATTTGTCCCTTGCAATAATAACAAAGGGTTCAGTTAAATTTTATTTGTCGTATAAAATTCAAACGTAGAGCAATAGAAAAGCGTACAACTCACTATTGTAAACAAGCTCCAAATTCAAAGAGTGTCCTTCGTATGTGACCTTGTGTCAAAGTTAGCGGAGTCCAGCATGTTTTATTTAGTTCATTCACTGAATAGCCACCCTTCTTTAAATATCAATTCACTGCAAAACTACGAACCTGATTTTCATTGTTAAATTAAAATGACCGCAACTTGACTCTGGTGTTTGTTTTGGTGACGATTCCTGGTATATTCTGGACCGAAGATTTGCATCGTTCTGTTTCGAGTCAGGCTGTGTTAAATGTTGACGTTTTGTCCGCACATGCATGCCTTAAAGATGGAGGATGAAAAGTTACACTTTTGCCAAATTATGGTCTATGAATTTCGGAAAGTATTAAGCGTCAGAGCTTCGGAAAAAAACATTCAATCTTCAAATCTTCACACGGTAAAAATTTTGTTCAACAGATTTCATCAGTATATAGTCTGGAATTTGCCGTCAAGTTGCTATTGTTAACGATGAGGTTGGCTGTTTTAATTTTCTATTATAGATAATTAATGTAATATTGTTCTGCCTGACTAACATAGCCACGTTACAACGGTTGTGAAAGAGATTGAAGCCGCGATGTCAGGCCAGGAACGATAACATTGCAGTTTTTTTTAGACCAACCAAACACTATTCAGGGTGCTATATCTCCGCTATTGATATTTTATCCTTATGTTTTGATTGTAACGCAGTAATTTATCTTGTGTTGTTTTTTAAAAAGGACCGTTCACCCCAAGCTCTCACTTGCCGAGCGCGACTGGAAATCACATGTGCATCTTTCTATTTAAAAAATTTGTCAATAAGGATACGGTTTCCGGTTTTCTCTTTTCTAATCTTCTTACTTTGCTTTTTTTTTTTCAATTGGAGTAGATAGACTAAACTATCGCCCGGTTCACACTCCACCCACATCTATTGAACAGGTGAAGAGGCTCATCCATTGTTTTCTGTTTAGGATGCGGTTTCCGGATTTCTTTTTTCTAATCTTCTTACTTTGTTTTTTTTTTCAATTGGAGTAGATAGACTAAGCTATCGCCCGGTTCACACTCCACCCAAATCTATTGAACAAGTGAAGAGGCTCATCCCTTGTTTCCTGTTTAGGACGCGGTTTCCAGTTTTCTCTTTTCTAAACTTCTTACTTTGTTTTTTTTTTTTTCAATTGGAGTAGATAGACTAAACTATCGCCTGGTTCACACTCCACCCACATCTATTGAACAGGTGAAGAGGCTCATCCCTTGTTTCCTGTTTAGAATCCGGTCTCCGGTTTTCTCTTTTCCAATATCTTCCCTCTTATGTAGCCCCCTGCACATCAGTGGCGTTACCGCCTTGCTCGGGGTGATATGATTAAAAAAAAATTTTTTCTCTATTAATAATGTAAGGTTGATTGTAGAAGAGAATTGTTTGATATAAAGTACCTCTCTAATAGAAGATGTTTTTAGATATTGTGATTTATATTATATTCTAGTATTTTCGAACAGAATTTTCCTTAAGGGTTCTTGGAAATAATGGGAGATGTTTTTTTATGACTCATTCATTTGATAAGTGACATGTAAGAGGTGGTAGTGTATCCAATATAGGTAGCAAAAAACACAGTCTTATACTTGGCATTGAAATTCATACACAATATTGGTCATCGCTAGTTTAGATTTGATGGGGTTATTTTGATTAGTGATTACAAGGTTTGTAGCCTTACATTTTTTGTAATGTATTGCGCATCATATTATTTGAGGAATTACGGCAGATATCTGGTTTTCAATAATTATATATATATATATAAAACATATAATGAATGTTTGTTACGTTTAATCATAGGCTGTTCTAAACATCGTATTTTTGGCTTTAATTTTTGGTGATAATAAAAACAAAAATTTACCAACATTTGGATATATTTTTATTACGCTGGTTCTAAGCTTTCGGCTAACATGAGTCATCTTCAGAGTGGTTGTAGGGACGTTAACACAAAGACAACCACCATCAAAGACAATATTCTCTTGTGATGACATAACACATTGCTATGCTTCGATAACAGTCACCGAAAAGCAGACGCAGGTCACAAATTAGTAATGTGTTTCTAAGACGTCACACCACGTGAGAGACCTAGATGTTAATAACAGAACCATATGTCTAAATAGACTGTAATGTGTTGGGATAAGACTGAAATGTGATTTTATTGAGTGTGAGTCGCTTTGGATGACTTCAAATATCTAAAGTTTTTTTTACTGTGTGTATGTATGAGTATCATTGTGTTATCGACTACATCTCTCCAATATTACGCACATGGCCATGTTTTTCTAAGAAATGTTGTTTAATAGAACTATGATCAGAAAGACAACAGGTAAGTCTACGGGGGTGCGTGGTTGTAGCAAAACCAATATATGTAGTGGGTTTATTATTAGTATCAGAGATACAATCACTGAACGGGCATGTAAATTGATACACTACATTGGTTTTCTGTAGAGGATTTCGTGGCTTGCTTGTAGGGTTATGAGAGACTATGAAGTCAATTGTTTTAATTTTTTATAATATTTGATGAGCTTAATTTGTTTATTATTATCAACTGGTTTAACATTTCTACCTATAATGTTTTTGAGCGTTGTTTCAACATGTTTGTAATTATCATGCATTTGGTTGCAATAGTAGAAGTTAATAATTTTATCTTTATTTTGATATACACTATCATTATAAGTATTATCAATATTGTTAGAGGTATTATTAAGTTTAATGAAATACGTTTTAATTTGTTATTCAATTACGGAGTTAGAAAATCTATTGTTGACAAGTGTTTGTTTAATGCTATGTAATTCTTTATAGAATATAGCTTTCAAAAAAGATATCATTTGTGTGCATTGAATTAATTTTCTATAAAAGCTAACTTATATCGTTGGGAGCATTCACTATTATAATTAAGAAGACACGAGTTTATGCTACTTGGTTTCCTATATAGAGAAGTAGTAAATCTGGAATCAATAAATACATCAAGGAATCGAATTTTATTATTAATATTAAGTTCTAATGTAAATTTGAGAACGGGGTGACTTTCAAATTTGTTTTTAATTTGTGTAATTTGATCAATAATCGAATTTTATTATTAATACTAAGTTCTAATGTAAATTTGAGGACGGGGTGACTTTCAAATTTGTTTTTAAGTTGTGTAATTTGATCAATATTTTTAGCTAAAATGAAAATGTCATCTATGTATCTTGCATATATAGGGGGTTTATTAGTATCATTACGAAGTGGTGTTTTTTTTTATTTTTTTAATAAAATGCTTATTGCCATCATTATTAACTACCTGATGAGACATTGTTCTTTCAATGTTGAAGCAAAATGTACAATTTTGTAGTAGTTTGTATTTTGTAAATGTTCTAAACTATAATTAATAATAAATATATATGTGTCTGTATGTGTCTATATCCATTATATATGCTGTGTTTGTATTTATTCAATATATTGAAGTTGCAATGAGTACATGTCTGTCTATAAAATGAGAAATGATTTGAAATACTTACGGCCGCACCCATCGCCCATGCACCAATCACTTTTCGGCACACTTCAAGTCCCTTTGGTTTTCCTTCTGCCAACCCTGGTCCATTGTAATAGGGAACTTTTTCAGTGGGGCCCACTTCGCAATGGAAGACTTCAATATGATGCACCAGATCTTCATTTCCTTTCATTATGTGGCCTTCAAACTGACAAAGAAAAGGAAAATTAAAATGACTTATAAAAAGCAGCTACCCACTTCGTTATTCTACATTACTACTATTCTAAAGTAGTTAATTTCTCTTAACCCATTCTCGGCATACACACCAAGGCCCCCACGCTGCACCAAATTGTTCAAAGTCATCATGCGGTAATTAGGGCTCACGATTCAGTCAGTTAGTTTAGTACCATACGTGGTACACGGTTGGGTGATGATGTCTCGAAAGACTGGGCAGAAGATTTTTCCGCAGTAGGTTGCCATTACTTTCTGCAGCAGACTGGTGACAATAAAAGCTATAGAACCCAATCTGTCCTTTTATTTAACCCATAGCTGGAGAGAAAAGATGGATTGATACGTTATCCAAAGGTATTTGCGCGTAAGTGAATGCAACGCATTCAACTGGAATTCGAACTCGGTTCCCTGATGTCTCGTTTCGAGTCGATATCCACTGCATCACAACGCACATCTGATTAAAATTTTGATAGAATAGTCAAACACTTTGCAAATAAATAACCTGGAGGAGGAGTACAAAATTCTATAAGATTTTTTAAAAAGTATATTTTCAAAAAATATATATAAAACAAAGGAGTGGGTAGAGTATTTTTATCTATTTATTTATTTACTTGCTTATTTTTTGTTTTCGTCAGCTTATCAATCCACTGCAGGTTTTTTAAAGCAAAAAAATATTTTTAAATTCTAAGAAGATTTTTTTAGATAATAATTTAGCGATACAAGTCTTACTAATTAACCCATAGCTGGGAAGAAAAGAGATAGATTCTTACCTTTTCAAAGGATATTTGTGCGTCATGAAATATAGCGAACCTAATGGGAATCGGATTCCAGCTCGCCAATTAATAATTCTAAGACATTATCCGTTACAGCAGCCACATAACCAAGCTTACGGTACCTGGTATTCCCAAGTAATCACCCATCTAGCTACTGACCAGGCTCGACGTTGCTTAACTTTGGTAATTTCACGGAAAGTAACGAAGGAAAATTTGAAAAGTGTATGTAAATATACACACGTATAAGTGTTATTTTTAAATGCTATTTTTGTGGGCAAACGTACTTGGATTGTTGTCCCTGTTTTAGTTTTTATTTTCTTATCCAGTAAAATTAATAACAACCTGCCTCAGATTGGATAATAAATGGCTTTCAGCGAGTGTAGCGTGTGGGTTTTGACAAAGACCATTTTTCTTCAAACCTTCTGAATTGCGCAGAATCACATAGAACTGTACCAACAACATCACTTGAATGACTACCAACAGTAGCAACAACTAAAATGAATATCACAAGTAACATGAAGAGAAGATAATAACATAATCAAATTTTTAAAAGATTTATTTGCTTGAACGTTATATTTAAAGGATACTCATATTTGAGTAGTAGATTCTCTGTTTTTATTATAAAACAGTATTTTTATTTACATCTACCGGCCTAAATAATCGATAAATCTTCTTAGAAAAATAATCAATATATATGTCGGGGCTACAATCTTTCTGCTGTGGGACATCGCAATTTAAGATTATTATTATTAATTACTCTGTTTAATAAAATTCCAAACAAAAAAGCGATAGTAACTCAAACATTATGAATAAGTTCATATTTTACTTCAAACAAAAAGTTAAAAAAGAAACCCGCATCAATACTGAAAAATGTAATCATAGTTAGAAGCCTATTTTCTTGAAAAATTGTTTTAAGAGGAAGATTTTATCACTGGAAGGGAAAATGATGACATAATCAAGACACTGACATTTCACACCACTTCAAACAAAAGGTTAGAATGGAAACTGCCATCAATCAATACTGGAGAGAGCAATAACAAATAAACTACTGAACTTGAGAAAACTACTTTCCTGAAAAATTTCTTTAAGAGTTTTTAAAAACTTCAAGCGACAGCGGCACTGTATGTCAAATCTTTCTTTATAAGGAAACCGATAAAATTGCCATTACTAATACTAAAGAAAGATTATTAATATTACTAATTATCAATGCTAAAGAAATACTGTGAGGTTTCCAGTTTCGGGGAACAACTGTCCAAGGCAAAAAAAAAACCCACATTGCGCTAAAAAGGGGCACTCGGTAGTCATACCGAAACCAGCGCAACCCACAGTTGAGGTGGCTGGGCCATTTTTGTCCTTGCTCCGAGTGTACGCGATCTATTGTCTCAGTGGGGAGACCACGGTAAATAGCTATAAAGAAAGATTGTGACTTCGACAGAAATCAAATTTATATCCGCTTTTCCATGGTCCGATTCCTGTCGGGGGCACACACTTTCTGCCGTAAGACATATAAAATTAGGATGGTTATTGTTAATTACACTATTAAAGAAAAATACAGCGATAGTAACTCAAACATCTACTGAAAATAAAGTTTATAGTGTTAAGAAAAAATGTCGGATGAAAAATGCAATCAAAACAGATTTTTTTTTAATCATTTCACTCCATGCAACGCGGAACCGCCACTAGTGAGCAGGGGGAGGTCTTCTTCTTCTTCTTATATGTGACACGTCCCTTTAGAACGTAGGCGATCATAGCCTCCCACATCTCCCTATCCCTTGTAGTGCTTAAAAACTCTTCTCTTGTTATTCCGCCCAAACCCTGATGCGCCATCAATTTGCTCAAGTCCATCAAGTATGTCACGCGTTGATTTCCCCTGTCTCTCTTTTCCTCTATCCGTCCCGTGAGTATCAGATTCTTCAAGCCCTCTTTTCTCATCTTTATTTCACAGTATTTCAGCTATGTTTTCCTGATGCTATGTATTAGTTTCTTTTCGTTTCCATCTTCTCCAGAACCTTATCGTTTCTCACATGTTCCGTCCATGGCATCCTCAGTATCCTTCTTTAGAACCACATTTCTGTTGCTTCAAGTCTCTTCTTCATCTGTGTTGACTTCCTCATTGCTCATATGTTCAGTCCATGGTATCCTCAGTATCCTTCTTTAGAACCACATTTCTGTTGCTTCAAGTCTCTTCTTTATCTGTGTTGACTTCCTCATTGCTCATATGTTCAGTCCATGGTATCCTCAGTATCCTTCTTTAGAACCACATTTCTGTTGCTTCAAGTCTCTTCTTCATCTGTGTTGACTTCCTCATTGCTCATATGTTAAGTAATTCGAAGTGCAATTCATGTAGTTTTACTATCGTTGCGATCAACTTGTGTACATTTTCTTGGTGAAAAATCAGTTGTTCTTCTTCCTTTGTAACAGTTTTTGGCGATTTATTCCTTCAAACGTACTAATAATGCTGTATAATATTCGCTATTGATGGTTCTTCATTTCTCATAGAAATCGATGAACAAAATACCTTGCGCATCCCAAAATACGGATGCCAAAACCTTTCCTGTCAATGTTTGCGTCTTTGGTAGCTTTGGACGTTTTTCACCTGCTGCTGTCCACTCAGCTGACTGTCGATTTCACTCCAGAGTGAAGTGGTGAATTCATGTTTTATCCATTGTCACATATTTACGCAAAAACCCTTTCCTGTTGCGTTGAAACAGTTGCAAACAAATCTCTGAATCGTCGACGCGTTTTTCTTTTATACGAGTGTGAGCAAATGTGACACCCACTTTGAACACAGCTTTCTCATTGACAAATGTTCATGAAAAATGGTGAATACACTGCCTTTTGATATGCTCAACTCCTCTGCTTTCACACGCAACTTGAAATTACGATCGAAAAATATATCGTTATATATATAACGATATATTTTTTTTATATATAAAGAGCAGTATTGCGGAAATTGTAATACATAACAGAATATAATTTGTCACACACACACATACACACACATATATATATATATATATATATATATATATATATATGAAATAAATATTAATATTTCATCATAATGTGGTGAAACAATATATATATATATATATATATATATATGGTCGGTAGTAGGAAACTTTATTACCACAATAATTAGACAAAAATATTTATTATTACCAAGATGATAATATTAAAAATAAAATTGCAAAACGTGCAAAACGTGTTAGTTAACCGGTTTTGGACCTCGCTCAAGATAGCGAAATTTAGGTTAGCAAAAAAATAATTATCGTTTTAAAAAATGGACAAGATGTCGAAAGAAAATAATTCTTAAATCGAAATGAGTAGGAGGCCAAATATATGCTCGTTTTATTTACACAGTGAGGACTTTAAAGTCTGAATATATAAATATATATATATATATATATATATATATATATATCTGAGTGGGTACAGAACGAAGAAAGAATTTTTTCCGCCCAAAACATTAATTTAAAACAGTGCTCGATATATAATATATAGAGCTGTGAATATTTATTATAAATTATGTTTTAGAACATGTACATTTTGCTTTTACCTCCCGAAGAAACGTTGGGCACCCAACGTTGGGCGCACAACGTTGAAACAAACATATGATTGTCGAGGACATATATTAAAAAATAATGTACATGTTCTAAAACATAATATATATATATATATATATATATATATATATATATATATATTTTTGTGTATCAAGAAAAGTATTGAAGAAATTTTTAGACAAAAATGGAAAAGTTTACTTGTGATGCGTTAGTGTAGACAAAATAGTATTTTATCTGAAAATTTCTTTAAAGGATAAAGAAAATGTATGAGTTCACTTTCATATGTTCAGGTTTTTTTAAAATTCTACTAATCGCTTTTTGAAAGGATAAACATTGCCAGAATTAACGACACTACATAAAATTATTCAATAAAAAATGCTTCCCAAAGTAACAATTGTTGGAACTGTAAATAGTGCCAACTTTACTGAAAGAACTGTATTTGACGACCGGCAGCATTTTAAATAAATGCTACTTGTCATCGAATACAATTTGCGGGAATATCTTTCAAATTTCCATCAGCAGTTACTTCCCTTACACTTCATATATATATTACGGTTAAATAAATAAATTTAATTTTAATTATTTTATTATAATAATCAGACTTACTTGTATTATGTGATGTTTTTCCAACATGGCAGGAAGTTTTGTCGTATACCACCAATACGTCGTTTCCGCTGCCGGAATAGTGACCTATCGCGAAGAAAAAAGTTTATAAATTTAAGAAAAAAACATTATTTGAAAAACTAGAATAACAATTTTCTTCGATTTTATCAATAGAATATAATGATTTATTTTTTAGAAAGGTTTGAAAAATTAAAATTAGAATAATTTTGAAAGGTCTTTTTAATATAAAAATAATTCTCAGAGCTTTCCTAGTTACATATTCGGATAAAGTTCGTTGCCAACAAATTAAGGGGAAATAGATCTTAAATATTCAGGCCAAAAATTAACGATAAAAATATCGTTTGCATTCACAATTTCCATTTCGGCTAAATCTGTGCAAAATGAAATGATGTAATTTTTATGAAAACTATTTTATATTTTGTAAAACTCAATCTGATTGGTTGATAAATAATTTTATGTGCTGAAAACATAACTCTCAAAGACCGGCTCGGGACGCTTCGGAGAGACAAACAATCAAACTGAACTGATGGAACTAAAAAGTGGGGCACTCATCTGGACATTTGCTCACCCTGTTGGCTTGGGCTTCAGAATACGCCGTCTGAAGCTCTGCAGAGGAGTAATCTTTCCCCCTAATAGGGCGCCTGGGTATGACGATAAACTACTTCCAGGTCCTGGGTATGACGATAAACTACTTCCAGGTCCTGGGTATGAAGATAAACTCCTTCCAGGTCCTGGGTATGACGATAAACTACTTCCAGGTCCTGGGTATGACGATAAACTACTTCCAGGTCCTGGGTATGACGATAATCTACTTCCAGGTCCTGGGTTTGGCGATAAACTGCATCCGGTAGCAAGGCCTCGAATTGAGAAGTTTTGAGAAGCATGAAACCAACTCTTATATGCTGTTGTTCCCAGGTTCACCCTGACCCGAGGTGGTAGCGCCTGCTAGGGTCCCAGTTATAGCTAAATATTTAACCCCCAAACTCAGATGAAAACACTATAAAAGTATGAAAACAAATTTTTATCGTGAAAATTCCAGCAATACATTGAAGAAAATATTACCAACAATACATTTTTAAACATCTCGCCAAAAATACGTCAAAGAAACCTGATCTTCAAACTGATTTCTTATAAATGAATACATATTCTATTCATACGAATCTATTGTAAAAGAACTTGTCGGCATTAAATAACCCACTGAGGCTGATTTACCGTAAAACAAAATGAACCAAAAAGAACTGAATATTTACCATCAAAATGGCTGTGGAGTAGCGATAGCTTGCGGCATTGCATCTGTGGGAAAAAGAATGTTGATTGGAGAAGGTCTTCCTCCACAAGATGGTGTAAATGATTAAGATTGATGTCAAGGCTGAAAAGTGATGCTTGAGCAGCTCCAGACCAGATATACCATTTTGGGTTCAATTTAATTTGTATATGCGTTTCATACGTTAAATATTACAACTATAGGACAGAGATAATATTTAGAATTTTAGCGGCTTATCAGTCAAAAAGGTTTGAAGAGCTGAACATAGTTAAATGGTTCAACGGCCAGGTGGAGATCAGGACGGTAGATGGAGATTTCAGGATGGCAGGTGGAGAGTCATTTGCGATGAATAACCAGAAAAAAAAAGTTTCTATACAGAAGAAACGTTTCTAATATTTCACATTTAAAATACTCTACATTTCTGAAAATAAAACTGTCACATTTGCCTATGACGTATTGGCAGAGAGGCTATAATTCACAGTTATCTTTTAACTAGTGTAGTTTCTCTACCAAATCTAGAGAATCCAGTTCACCCTGCTATTTTATATAGAATCAGGAGAAGAATAGAAGGATTCATACTTTTTTCTAAAAGCAATAGATTTGAACTCACAATTTGAACTCGGCCTGCCGATTCCATTTCAACGCTGATAAACATTACGCCATCCGTACATGTCCTATTAAAGAAGAAGCGACTTTTTGTAATTAGTCATTGATAATTGTTCAATCAATTAATTCCCGTACGTGATCTACCTTCAGGCGACCTTGTATTTTTCGAGACATGACTGACTAGGTAGAAGATTTTCCTGCAGTAGGTTGCCATTTCTTTCTACAGTAGACTGGTTGCCAATCAAGGCTATATAACCTAATCTTCCTGCAATAGAACCCATAGTTGATGGGAGAAGAGAGGGATTGATACTTATTCCCAAGGGTGTGTGTACTAAAATAAATGAAACGAATTCGATTGGAATTCGAACTTCGATTTCTCATTCCGAGCCAATATCTATTACAGCCCAACACACATGTTCTGATGGGCTTACCTCATGGTACTTGGACTTGACGAATTTAAGCACAGTACGAGATTGGCAGCTAGGTCTTCTCATTTTACAGTTGAAATGGGTAGGTGTAATCTATGCTTATGTCTACGCTAACAGGTTCTTCTCGCGTGTGGAACCGTCTTCCGGCTTCTTGCTTTGATCTTCAAAAATATAAATGCAGTGTCAATCGTTATCTTCTGTTTTTTTTTATTCTTGTTAATATTATTGTTCTCGCTCATTAATATTTGTTTCTCTTTCACATATCTTTCACATTCAGTAACTTTTTACGCCTTAGTGGTTTTATTACCTTGCTTGGGGTTAATTGATTATATATATATATAAACGAACACATGCATATGACCACATTCACAGATATAAACCCACATATACACACACACACATCTATATACAAGGCATAAACATATATTCAAACACACATATATATAGAACTATATATGTACACAAACAATCGTTATCTTTTACCTACTTAATTCTTGTTCTCTCTCCTTCATAATGCTTTTCTTTTTCCATATTCTTTCACACTCAATAACTCTATGCATCTTAGAGTCTTTATCGCCTTGCTTGGGATGTGATTATTAAAAAAAGTAGTTGGACGCTGTTTTATTTTATTATATTTTTTGCATGTGCGTGATTTTGTTATCTTTCTTTTTGTCGTTTTTTTTTTGTCTTTTTTTCTACAAACTTTTTGTTTCATACGTTTTAAAACTTAACTAAAAATTTGAATTTCCAGCAGAAATAATACACTGACCTTTGGTGCGACAATCGTAAAAGTCCACGTATCTTTCGGGTGTATCGAGATGGGAAGATCCGGTTTTAACATAAAGATTCGTTGCGAGTCAGGTGATAAGAGAGTTACGTTCTTGTCTTCTGGAAAGTGAAATTGACCTTTGCCAATGAAAAACGTTATATGAATGGTTCCATTCTGAAAAAAAAAAGAAAACAAAGAATTGTGAATTGTAAATTCATGACCGATCAACGTAACAATCATATAATATCAGTCTTTTCATTACAAATGAAAAGTTTTCATTTTCAAACATGCAAGATTTTTATTCGATGAACAGGTTAAGAGGCTCATCCCTTGTTCCCTGTTTAGGATGTGGTTTCCGGCTTTCTCTTTTCAAATCTTCTCACTTTGTTTTTTTTTTTCACTTGGAGTAGATAGATCTATCTATCGCCCAGTTCACACTCCATCCACCTCTATTTAACAGGTTAAGAGGCTCATCCCTTGTTCCCGGCTTAGGATGTGGTTTCCGGCTTTCTTTTTTCCAATCTTTTCACTATTACGTAGCCCCCTGCACATCAGTGGCGTTACCGCCTTGCTCGGGGAGATATGATTAAAAAAAAAACTTATGATCAATAGATGTTGAACTCGGCTAGCCGATCCCATTTCAGCGCGATTGTTATCGTTACGTCACCTATACATACTTTATTAATTAGGAATAATTATAATAATAATAATAATAAGAAGAAGAAGAAGAATAAGAAGAAGAAGAAGAAGAAGAAGAAGAAGAAGAAAGAGAGCAACAACAACAACAAGGAAAAGAAAAATATGTTTTGTATATGTTTTTCTTTGTTCATCTGTGTCATGTACCTTCGCTTTATAAATAACTCCTGTTTTACAAAAAATGCCCAACAGACTTTGTAAAACGGAAGAGGTTATTTATAAAACAGAGGTACATGACATAGATGAACAAAGAAAAGCACATTTGGGGTCTACCAAAGACAGTTCTAAAATCAAATGGAATAATCATAAATCTACATTTAAACTGGAAAACCTCAAAAATTGAACTAAACTGGCTAGCCACGTGTGAAAATTCAGGCTGACAAACGGAAAAAACCTTGATATAATTTGGAGTATAGTTAAAATATCCAAACCATAAAACGATGGCAATGTATGCAGACTGTTCCAGGAGGAAAAGTTAGCTATTATGTTGTTCCCAGAACGATAAAAAAAACTAAATAAATAATCGGAAATTATGTCCAGATGTAATCATACCTACAAAATACATACTAGGATCATACAAACATGGGTGAAAGTATTGTAGGATCCTTGAATGACTCCTCCCTAATTTTGAAAATTTTTGTTTGTTTAAAAATTCGTGCGTTCGTAAAAAAAATCCTGTTCATGCGTTTGAAAAACGGAAAAATCAATTATTGTAAATCGCCTGAAGATGCAGAAAGATTGAAATCTAGGTTGCGGAAATAAATTATTAAAAGGTTCTAAAATATAAATGTATTGAACACTATTTGAAACATCTGTGTACTTGTCGCATTTAATTATGACCAAAACCCAACTATATATATATATATATGTGTGTGTGTGTGTGTGTGTGTGTGTGTGTGTGTGTGTGTGTGTGTGTGTGTGTGTGTGTGTGTGTGTGTGTGTGTGTGTGTGTGTGTGTGTGTGTGTGTAAACATTCAGATATAAATAAAATATATCGGTAAAATCACAATATAAATAAAGAGAAAAGGAAGAACTTTTCTTTATCAAGGCATTTCATCCACAACAATAACTTACTTCTGTTTATAAATACCTGCTGCAAATCACCTGTCAAAGTTACAGCTCATTTCTTACATGTTTCAATTATAACACGCGAAAGATTATCCGTGAGAATGAACTGATTTTATTAAAAATAAGCAGACACAATGTTTGCAATTTATTTAATCACACACACACACACACACACACACACACACACACATACATACACACACACACAAATTAGACACACATATCTAAACTTATTTATAAATAGAACTTTGTCTGTCTGTGTGTGTGTCCGTTACCTATAGACTGCGAGTGTTCTTAGCTAGGTTTTGTGTCGAGGTACCCCCGAGAAATATCGAAAATCGATAAATCGGGTTATAGAAGGAGTGGTCCGATTTTAATCAAATTTGATACGCTCATAGACAAAAACACAAGAAACGATATTCAGAAGTTTCAAGATTGTAGTTCTTACAATAGTGCAGAATATCGATAATATATATATATATATATATATATATATATAAAAGCAAGATGTTTGTGTATATATATATATATATATATATATATGTTTGCTCTTCTATTGTACTGAGCGCTTTAGTGTTAGGGTTCTCGTTTCGGTTTTGGTGAAGGGCAAGGTTAATCTTCGATACAACAGGTACCATTCTTACGATTTATAGCACATGTAACGAGCATTACACGATCATGCGAGCTAACCTAGAATATTGTAGCAAGGGGTTCTGAATTCGGAATTATCTATTACAGAGTTTTCCACTCTATGATTTTAAAATTCACCCCGAGAAAGTGAAGAAGAAATTATTTTGTTCCATTTTTCTTGCTCGTATGCCAGAAAAAGACTGGTAATTCCTGCTGATAATATGGAGCAGTGCACGTTTATTTTAAATATTTTTTTTGTTTTTAAAGGCCACTGTGTTTCTAATCTAGTGCCAAACGAGTATGAAAATACAATACAAATCGTTGTTCTATCACTGAAAACCACTACGCCGTACGGTATCTGTACATAGAATGGAGAGAACTCAAACAAGTGGTAAGGTTTCTCGTTTCAAAACGTCTACTTTCAATACTGTCGATTGAAGCACCTTATCTCATACACCTAAAACGATAATCGCTGGAAAAACTGGAGCAAATTAATGTCCTGTGAATATCTTACCTTATATATTAGTTTTGTTAATCGTATATTAAAAATATTCGTACATTCTGTTTTTCATGTATAAAATTAATAACTGAATAAAATAATAATAGCAGTGAGATTTTAAACTTAAAATCGACGACCTTTTTAGTAAAATTCAATGTTAAAGTTAGCTTTAATTGCTTTAAATGGTTTTAATTCGACATTTATTATTTGATAAAAAATAAGTATAAATGAATTGAAATCATTACAAGCGTTAAAAAAAAACAATGTTTATTTTACCAGAATATTCCGTCAATGCCGGAGTATTGTTATGTAAGTTGTTTACGTCTAGGTTGAAGGTTTGAATAAACTGAAGATTCATTAAATTTTATATATTTGACCAAACCAACAAACAAAGCTTTAAAGAATAACCGAATGGCATAATGTGAAAACTTGTCGCCATTATTCCTTTGTTATTGCTGTTCACGGAAAATGATTGACAGTCGAATTTTTTATGTTTGTATCGATTTATTCAGCGTTACGAAAAATAAAAGCAGAATATCTGCAATACCTCAGAAATATAGGTCAATATAGTAGCCAATGGACATTTTTAAGACTCTTTTTTTAAGTTTCAGATTATTGTCTTGTTTGCTTTAGAGATACATTGATTCGTTCATACTTATTTTGTATTTTCATAAACGGCGTTTTTCTTTCATGTTTTACTGGCGAATAAATTTTATTCTATCAAACTAACCAAATTTTGCTTGCAAAATCTTTTGTATACTAGTAGATCCAATTTTAAAAATTTTCATACCAAGAAAAAGATTCGGAAAGAAATATCACCGTTTTTGATAGCATATTGGTTTATCAAATAAAATCGTTCGTTTTTCCATTTATTTTAATTCTATTATTCATTTAATTCTACCATTCATTTAATCTTATCATTACTTCAATTCTCTCATTCATTTAATCCTATTGTTCATTAGCAATTTTAGCAAATTTGTCAATAATACAAAGCGAAAAACAAATGTTGTACAGGAAGAATAGAGATACAAGAGTCTATACAACAGAAATATTTTAAGAATCAGCAATATTATTGTTCCTGACCTGGCATCTCAGTTTTGTCATTTTTCATCCGCTGTGATGTAGCTTCCCTCTGCCTTTTCTATAAAACTAGATTTTTTTTTACAACACGTCAACTTATATCGAATTCCTCTTAACAGTATTTAATTTTGTTTAGGTTATCACCTCCTCTGCCCATTTGAATCTCGCCCTACTGTGTTTATATCTACTACTGTGCATTATATTTTACCAGAATTAAATATATATAAAGACTTGCATGAAATAATATTGCATTTTTATTAAACAAGTATTTGTTATTTTAATCATTAAATTGTTTTTAAAGTGGGGGAAGTATTTTGTATTTTAAATGATAAAAATTTTACTTTTTCCAAAATAATTATGAAAATTTATTGTACTAAACTACGCGCCTTAGTAAAACCAACTGTACTTTTTACCATGTTTGCATGTCTCCTTAAAATTTGGTCTCGATTGGTCAAAGTATAGCTATTTTAGAGAGTGTGATAGACGAACAGACAGACTAACGAAAATCACAGAATTTTATATATAGACAGACACTTTCATAGTAATTGTTCAGTAAACTCTTCGCTATGGTACCTTGACTTTATAAATTTAAGCGCAGTACTAGATTGGCAGCAAGGTCTCATCGATGCACAGTTGAATTGGCTTGATATAGTTGTAAGTTATATGCTAACAATTTCTTTTCTCGCACTTCTTCATTGTGGATTTCTCTTCCGGTTCCATAATTTACAGCTACATTTTTTATCTTCAAAAATTAAATGCAATGTGAATCTTTCTTAGTGTCTTTCTGACTACTCTTCTATTTTTCTGGAACCTTCAGGACGTTTCTCTTTCTTCTTGTTCTTTCACACTCAATAAATCCTTCAGTCTTAGCGACTTTACTGCCTTTAATGGGGGGGAATTATTGAAATAGAATAAAATAACATTAGAAAAACCGAATGAATTTATCTGACAAGTCAAAATAAGTTTTAATCCATTATATAGAATATTTTATATTTATGCATTTCTCTCTAAGTTGAAGTTAAAATTTATTTTGGGGCATCCTTGTGGGTGATGAATTATTTTTTACCCTGCAACCTTTTTCCGTCAGTCACTCTATCACAACTTTCATAGAAAGTGCTCAGATGAACTACGCTCCTTAGTTCCACCAAATCGACCCTTCACGGACATGACCTTCCATCCCATGCCCTTCGTATTCCACTAGTGAGATGTAAGTTCCACGCAAACTTCTTCCCAAAATCTGCTGCATTGTGAGTCCGACTTCCAAGAGGATACGTCCCCAATCACTACAATATTAACATGTTCAAGTCTACAGTTAACCGTTATCATCCCCACATATCCACACAAACAGTGCCACCTACTATGTAATCATACAGAGGCATACAGTAGTGTACTTAATAGTCAGTCAGTCAGTTAAGTGCCATACGTGGTACACGCTTTGGGCGAGCATGTCTCGAAAGAGACATGACTGACTGGGCAGGAGATTATCCCGCAGTAGCTTGCCATTGCTTTCTGCAGTAGACTGATTGCCAGCCAAGGCTATAAAACCCATTTATAGTCCTATTATTTAACCTGTAACTGGAGGGAAGAGACGGATTAGTACCTTTCCTAAGGGTATTTGTGCGTAAGTGAATGCAAGGAATTCAATTGGAATTCGAACTCGGCTCCCCGATTTGTTGTTCCGAACCGATATCCACTGCACCACAACGCACATCCGTACTTAAGTGTAGAAAAAATTCGAAAATCAGCACTATCGTCTGTACATTACTTTGATCAGTTTACTGTAGTATGCTCAACAATAAACGTAATAAACAAATTAAAAATCTCCATCTATTTTCTGTACACTAATTTGGTTTGTATACTGAAGAGTAAACGTACCAAACAAATTTGAAAATCAGCTCTATATTCAGCTCTTCAGTCTGCATCATTTAGTATACTGAATTTTAAACGTAATTTTAATTCTATCTACTGTACATTACATTATATAAGCTTGCATAATTCAGGTTATTGATGTGAGAAATATATTCACATAGCTTAGCGCTTCAGCAGTGAAAGGAAATTATCAAACATAACAAGACATACCTGGTATAGAAAAAACAATTTATTTGTCTTGCAAAAATATGCTGAATTTTGCTGCTACAGTGTAGCTTGGTATAGTCTCTTTTCTCTGCTTAGCTTGGTATAGTATCCTCCGTCTAGGAGTGGGATGAAAAAGACACAAGGAACTGCGATCCGCGACGTACAGGAACTTTCTTCTGGGTCAGCTTCTTTCACAGTTTCTTATCTTGGTATAAGATGATAGTGCATAGAGAATTTTTCTCTAGGAAGGCAAGGCTTTGCCCATAGGGTATCCTTTTTAAGGTAAGAAGGGTAACAAGAGATTTTCTCTGTTACAAAGTTGTGGCATTAGCCTAAAAGATTACAAAGAATTGGTAAGATGGTCTCGATATAGCGAGACAAGTGGGCGCCAATTTAGGCCCTGCTGCAACAAAAATCCGGAGCGGCACAAATACGTCCGATACTGTTCGTACTAGCTGAAAAAAAGGAGAGAACAAAACCATCAGAAAAAAAACATAAAACCTCTGGTAAAGCCCGCCTAAAGTTCAAAACGAGGTTCGGGTTAAATCAGCCAATCAGGAGACCCGTTACATCTGTAAATTTCCGACATTGAAGAGTAAACGTAATAAACATATTCGAAAATCACGTCTATTTTGTGTACATTACATCGGTTTACATGCTGTTATTTACTGATAAAGAAATGTAGTAAAATCAACTCTATATTCTATACATTACTCACAATCTATATACTCTAGTGTACTGAACAGTCAACGTATTAAACAAATTCGAAAATCAACTCTATGTTTTGTACATTACATCGGTTCGCGCATGGTATTTTTCTGAATAGTAAACCTATTAAAAAACTTAGAAAATAGGCTCTATATTCTGTTCATCGCTTTGGTGTGCATACTGTAGTGTGCTGAACTCTACACGTGATAAAGTAATTTGAAAATCAGATCTATATTCCGTACAGTATTTCGTTTTGCAAACTTTAAGTTGCAGTTCAAGTAAAGTATATTCATTTTTCTTTTTTATTTAACTTATTGATTTTGATTCATTTTGAAGAAAGCATATTTTCAGTGAGCATTGAACAAGTAAGTCCTTAAGTGAGGAGTATATTGAACGTGCCTTGACTCTTATTTAATTACGCAATAGTACAATTTTCTGAGATATACCTCCAGGCTCTATCTGTATCTAACAATCATGTAAACAGATCTGCACTTGTGGTTCGTTCCACATTTATATGCGGATGACTAAAAGTGGTTTTCGCATTTTGCACGGGGCGGGTCACGAATTCTCAAATTCTCTTAACCCACTTTTTTAAAATTTTAAAACATAATTCTTAATCCTCGCAAAATCGTGATGAGTTAATGATACGCCCTCTAGCGATTTCAATTGTTCTAGTTTCAAGGACGACAACTCAGGTTAACAACAATGGTTCCATTTTTTAAATATATTATTACAAATAAAATTGAAAAGAGTTGAACAAAATGTTTATTGAAATAAAAGAAATCTTTTCAAAGGAAACACAAAAACACAAAGTAAGTATTTTGGCTCATTAAAATGAAAACTCTTTTTATTTGCAGTTTTTAATGCAAAACATTATTGATTAAGAACTTGTAATTTTTCAGTTCCTTTATTTCTACTATCTGTCTTCTTCTGATTCAGGAGTAGGCGATTATGGTTCTCCTCCACATCCCATCTCTCATGGCACTTAGCGGCGTTTCTTCTTTAACCATCCTTCTACCCAGCCTCCTCCCGCTATTTATTCACACAAGTATGCCAGAAAGGTGAAACGCTGTCTTTCCCTATCTCTCCTGCCCTCGCTATGTCCTAACCCTCTTTCTCATTATGGGTTCAACAAATTTCATCTGTTTCTTTCTTGTTTTTATTGCAAGCGTTCATTTTGTTACCATTTTAAGTAAAACTTCCTCGTTGCTTAATCACCATGTGCAGTGAATTCTCAATATCCCTCTGTAGAACCATATTTCTGTTGTCTTTATTTTTCTCTTTATCTGTGGAAAAACTGTGCATCATTCACTGCTATATAAGCGAATTGATATCACATATTCAACACCCGTTTCTTTGTTTCTAACGATTTTTCACTGTTTCTTAGTAAGTCCTTGGTATGACGATAAACTACATCCGGCAACAAAACATCTGATCAGGAGATTAGAGGTTTTAAGGAACGTGGATCCACCTCTTAATTGTTCTTGCTCCCTGATCTACCCTGACCTGTGGTAGTAGCACTTGCTAATGTCCCAGATATGAGCAAATAGTTACCCACTAAACAGTGGTCAAAACACTATAAAAGTATAAAAAATATTTTTTCGTGGTAAAAAGAAAATACCATTAATACATTTTTATAAATAAAATTACTAATGCTCCAAAGAAAATTAAATTTCTGCATTAAATGACCCATAAGAAGTTGATATGTCACTAAATAAACAAACTGTTTTTAGAACTTTGCTTAATGTTTGGAATGTATCTTTTGCTTATCCGATGTGCATTCGGATCTTAATGACACACTTTCCATTTCTATTAACACATTTCTTAGATATTTAAACTTCTGTACTTGTTTGATGCTGATTATCTTCAATTCATGTTTTGCGTATTGGGGTATTTCTCTTACTTTCAACCATATGTTCTGTTTTCCTACAATTCTCGCTTTCATTTACTAACATCTTAGTATCTCATATACTTAAGTTTGTGCCCCATAATACTAAGTCCAGGTACCTGCGTTGTAGTGCAGTAGATATCGTCTTGGGACGAGAAATCGGGGAGCCGAGTTCGATTTCCAGTTGAATTCGTTGCATTTACATACGTGTAACTACGCTTTGGAAAGATATAAATCCATCGCGTCTCTCTTCAGCTATGGGTTAAATAGCAGGGTAGATTGTGTTCTATTTCTTTGGTTGGCAACCAGTCTACCGTAGAAAATAATGGCAGCCTACTGCGGAAAAACTTTCTGTCCCTTTCGAGATATGATCGCCCAAAGCGTGTATCATGTATGGCACTTAACTGACTGACTGAGGACCGCTAGTTCTCCGAGGATAGCATCGCTGTCGAGGTTGAACAGATATGATGAGAAGGCACATCATTGTCTTATGACACTTTCTGTTGGTATGTACGAACTCAATTCGTTTTTTATTCGTATGCAGACGTTTTGCATTATTTCTGGATTATTCTCATTTTTGCGAGTAGATCGAGTTTTCCTAAAAGTTCAAATAGATTCTTCTGTCGTGTTTTGTCAAATGATTTTGTGTCATCTGCAAAACATAAAGGGAACATTCTTCTGCATTTGTTTTGCTTTTTCCAGTTTTATCGCATTTCTTGTTCCAGTATTCTTTCTTTTTTTTTTCCATTTTTAATCATATCCCCCAAGAACGCTGGACCGCCACTAGAGTGCAAGGGGGTTACAGAGAGACATAGAGAAAAAAGGGGTGTTGAAGATAGAATAAAAGGATAGAATTCAGAAAGATAGAAGATGGCAATTGGCGTTGCATTTAAACTTTTGTAGCTCGTAGCTATCAGGGAAGCAAGTAAGGGTAGCAATGCCCACAGGCATGAAGTCCATGAAAAGAAACTGAAGGAGTAGAAGAGGTGGTTACGTTTAACTATTTCAACGGTAAAATAGTGAGATCTAGATGACAATTTAGTAGCACGCGTAAATTGATGTGGTCGGGGCACCAAGAAGAAAGCTCATCAAAGAATTTATCATGGAAATATTTATAGAAAAGACAAAGGGAATCTGCATCACATCATTAAGAAAGTGACTGAAGTCGAGATGTCAAGTTAGGACCGATTACATTGCAGATTCTTCCTAGAATTTCGTCGACAGCCTCGAGATGTATAGCAGGAGTACCCGACTAGATATGGCAACAGTATTCAATGCACGGACGAATGGTAGATTTATAGATGTGCAAAATGGATTCTGACGAAAAAAAACT
This sequence comes from Ascarosepion bandense, assembly GCA_037127315.1. Classification (NCBI taxonomy): domain Eukaryota; kingdom Metazoa; phylum Mollusca; class Cephalopoda; order Sepiida; family Sepiidae; genus Ascarosepion; species Ascarosepion bandense. The sequence goes on along the minus strand of JBBBDQ010001568.1, from coordinate 2,627,703 downwards.
TTCTGACCTGGAACAATTACCTGAACAAAGCCATACTGCTATTGAAATTGTTTCGGTCAATTCTGCTTCACGTTCAGTTCATCGGGATTCAGCTCCGGAGCTTGATTTTGTGGCTCATTAATTTGATTGCCTGATGGAGATCGCATTCATTTGAACCTGGTTTCTTGGTAATGCTACCAAGATGGATCTTCGACTGATCTCTGGTATATTACCACTGTCGTTTAGTAGTTTTGACATCTTTTCAATGCCGAAATTCTAGAAGGTCGTGAGTATCTCTATTAACATAACAGCTGCTCTGTTCTTATTCCTCTTCTAAAGTACCGATCTTACTTTAAAATCTCCTGATTTTCGATATTGGTATGCATAGTACGTTTCTCTTTCTGACCATGAAATAATTAACTGATGTATTCATTCCATCTTTAAGGTATTTCCTTTCTCTATTATCAGGTTTCCTTCCTTTGATTTTTACACATCCAAGTTCACCTTTTTTCTTGTAAATATTTTATTCTGTTATACTTTCGCTATCTGCGTTGCTCATCTTTTATATTTCCGTCCGCTTTTTATTGAGCCATTCTTTTTTAATCTGTCAATATTTGTTTCGAATTTCTGTGCTGGGTGTTTTCTACTCTTGTTTGTGTCTTGGACATTCATCTCTAGAATTAAATCTCTCATTTACTCTTTCTTTTCTTGACTCGTTTTCCTTGGAATTATCTAATTTAACGATGTCACTAGGACTCAATATGTCCCATTCCTTTCAAAGTGATTGTTTTAATCATTTCACCCCAAGCAAGGCGATTATGCTACTAGAATGCAGTTGAGTTTACTGGAAGTGAAAGAGAATGAGAAGATTTTAGTAAGGAGAGAGGAAAGGACAATTGTGACCATACCTTACCGCCCCAACAGACTCGCTAAACCAGCAACCGATTCCCCTGTGAAGGGGCTGATGTAAACAAAAGATTCATTTGGACATACCGAAGATAACAACAGCCAGTGTTTACGGTGAGAGAATCTACTTTTATTTTTCCAACAGCAACTCCGATTGGATGGAGGTGTACATAACACTCTGGGTTGATGGAAACTGTGTATTAGCCTGGTGACACTTTCTGTACAAACGAAGAATACCACCTTCTACCTACAAACCTTCGGTTATATATCTATAATCACACCACCTAAACAATGGAACACCTGATCTTTGTATTATCTGCATACATGTACATTAAAATAGACAACAGTATTATTTACTCAACTCTACTTAAATTAAGTAGGAGACCTTATGACAATAAGTCAGCTATAGAGTGTTATATAAGAAAAGAACAGGTTTCAGGAGAACAGAAAATGGAAACTTAAATCTTTGAAGATTGTCGGTAACAGAGAAGTAAAGAATCGGAAGGGAGTCCTACAAGCGAGAAGTGCGAGAAAAGAAACGATTAGAATAGAACTTACAGTTGCATCTCGCTAGTTCAGCAGTAAAATGGTGAGACCTAGTTGCCAATCTAGTATCACGATTAAATTCATGCAGTCGAGTTACTAAGGAAAAAAGCTCATCAGAAGAATTGCCATAAAAAATATTTGTAGAAAAAATAGAGGAAAGCCACGTCAGTGAGAAAGTTTCTGAAGTGCAAATATCAGATTAGGATCGATGTCATTCCTCCATTCAATTTTGATAAGATATATAGCAGGAGCACCGAATATGGCAGTAGTATTCAATGCACGGACGAATGGTAGATTTATAAATGTGCAAGATGTATATAGAAAAGCAATATTAGTAGTAATTTTATCATGAATTTATATTAGATGAAGTATTGTCAAACATTATTCATTTTGGCCAGTATTTCGTTTAGCTTATGAACTAGTATTTTTTCAATTGGTTTATCTTTACTTGAAATATTAGTCATAAAATTAATTTGAATCTTTCTGCAATGATGCACTGTCAACCATAATCATTTTACTATCTTTCCTTTCTTCTTAATTTCAGTTTCGTTATTTACAGTGCATATGTTAGTTGCATTAATCATGGAATTATATTATACTAGATCAAATTTTCTTATTAAAATAATTGTTTTCACAAGAAAATTAGCATTAAACAATCAATATTGATAACGTTTTCCGGATTAACTTATTGGAATTACTGCGTCTAGTTTAACTAAAATCGGAGGTAAAAATAGTTTACACATGTTAATGACAAGTATAAGGAGAAGGAGTAAATTTCAATAAAACGATATTTTATATATATATATATATATATTTTTTTATATAACTCAGAAATTTTATTGCTTAAACATTATATTTAATTAATAGCGATATTTGAGTAGATGCCATTTTTATTTATTAAACAGTTTTGTTATTTTCATCCACCGGTCTGAATATTCGAAAAATCTTATTAGAAAAATATGCGCTTTTCGTCTAATAAGATTTCTCGAATATTCAGGCTGAGAAATGTAATACATAAAAAAAGAACATCTACTCAAATGTGGGTATCCATTGAAAATAACATTTAAGCAATAACTTAAAATATGTATGATTAATAATTGAAAAATCCATTCCTAAAAATAACTCTGTGAGAAAGGAGATTAAATACACTATTATACACGAATATATGTGCGTTGTGGTGCAGTGGATATCGGCTCGGAACGAGAAATCGAGGAGCTGGGTTCGAATTCCACTTGAATTCATTGTATTCACTTACGCGAAAATACCCTTGGGAAGGGTATTCATCCATCAGTTAGGGGTTAAATATCAGGACAGATTAGGTTCTATAGCCTTGGCTTGCAACCAGTTTCCGCAGAAAGTAATGGCAACCTACTGCGGGATAATCTTCTGTCGAGTCAATCATGTCTTTTTCGAGACATGATCGCCCAAGCGTGCATCACGTGTGGCACTTAATTGACTGATAAACGTAAAAGAAAGAAGACATTAAACGTTAGCGGTTATGTGGATGGTGTGTGAATAAAGGAATGGATATTTCCATGACAGGGAACAAGGTACTGTGTTGGCTGTTACCTTTATATTTGTTTAGTAGACGGAAAGTACGACACTGAGATACGAACGCGAATTAGCATGGCTAAGGTTGCATTTTAGAAATTGAGTAGAGTATTTAGAGACAAAAAAACTTCGCTGGAAACAAAAAAGAGAATACTGGATTGTTATGTGATGTCTTTCTTTCAATATAACAGTGAATGCTGAACGATTTCATCAAAGATGAAAGAGAGACCTGAAGCAACAGAAATGTGGTTCTACAGAAGGATGCTGAGGATACCATGGACCGAACATGTGAGCGACGACGAGGTTTTGGAGAGGAGGGAAATGAAAAGGAAATTAAGGAAATCGATAGTTAACTGCAGGGAAAAGCATATGAGGAAGGAGAGCTTAGAGAATCTGATACTCACAGGAGAGAGGGAAACAGAGAGGAAAGCAACGCGTAACATATTTGACGGACTTGAGCAAATGAATGGCAGAGCAGGGATTGACAAGAGAAAGGGTTGTTAAGCGATATGAAGAATAGGGATATGTGTAGGGCTATAATCGCTTACGTCCTAAAGGGACACGGCACATGGAAGAAGAACAGTGCCAACTAACGATGTCTTGGCGAAACAATTAAAATCATGCGATGGGGAAAGGGTATAACAAGTAGAGCAAATTACCGTATTTTTAGTCTATTTGACGCACTTAGATTTTAGAATGGAATATTTAGGAAAAGCAAATGCACAAATCATACAACAAAAAATTCAATATCATAACCTTACCTTTATATGAGATTTTCACTATTCATGAAAAAACATTCACAGTATAAGCTACTGAAACTTTAGAAGTGAAGTAAGATTTAATTATCAACATATTTTTGAAAAAGAAGAATTTTAGTACATTTCATCAGGCATTTACTAAAAATTATTTTTGATTATTTTTTCAGGGAGCACCATCTGCACATCCAATAACTTCATAATGTCTACAAAGAAATATACTGGTACCAGTGAACACAAGTATATATGGTGACTAGCAATATAACTCGGCGTTGCTCGGGTGTAATGAAAGCTTTAAAACTAATCCATGATCCTGGAGCGCAGACTCTTTGGACGTTGGTACGAAAGACTTAAAAATAATAATTGTTTCCAGTTAAAGCGAAACCGTAGACTGAAAGAAAGATGAATGGATGTAAGTCAAATTTTGATTTCCTGGTATCGATATCAAATAAGATTTTTTTCGTCGTAAACTGAATTTTGAAGGCTAAATAAGTCCACTGAGTAAATGGTATCATGGCTGAGACTAAGAACTACAATTATACCTACTTAGAACCAAACCCGAAGCAAAAACTAAAATAAAAGGGCTGAAAAAATTACAGACATACAGGCAGATAAACAGACATACACACAAACATCTTGCTTTTTATATATATATATATATATATATATATATATATTATCGATTTTCAGCACTATTGTAAGAACTGTAACCTTAAAACTTCTGAATATCGTTTCTTATGTTTTTGTCTATGAGTGTATCAAATATGATTAAAATCGAACCACTCCTTCTATAACCCGATTTTTTCGATTATCGGTTTTCGATATTTATCGGAGGTGCCTCGACACAAAACCTAGCTATTAATACTCGCAGACGCTTATAGTACAACTGTGTAAATTTTCAACAAAATCGGTTCAGCCGTTTCGGAGTCTATAGGTAACGGACACACGCACACTGACACACACACACACATACACACACACAGACAAAGTTCCATTTATAAATAAGTTTAGATACGCAAAAAAAAAAAAAAACAGAAACATGGTTCTTGTTGCAAAATAAAGTCTCATTCCATATATGCAGAAAAGCAAATTCATACACTTGTATATCCCAAAAACGCACACAGCCAGTAGCAATATATCAATCAAGGAAATTATTTCGGCGATAAAATCTGATATTTCTACAGAAACAGCAGTAAAATATTATACAATTTGTTTTTGTTTTTTTCTTGGATGAACTTTTCAAAGATATTTTTATTGATATCATGTTGTTTCCCTTATAGGAGTCCTAGTTTTAAAGCTAACCCCTACGCGTGCACTGATGACTCCATTTTTTCGTGGTTTTCATGTCCTTCTCATAATGATACTGCTGTTTTAAACGCAGAGCAATTTTTGGTTCATTTTTTTTAAAATCCCCATTGAACCACATATATCTATTATCTACAAAAACTTATATTACTCTACCATGTCTAATAGATCAGAAGATTCTAATTATTGAGGTAGTTAGAAATTGCAAATTCGTATGTTGGGGCCGGTCAAAATAACTTATTAACACTCGAGCTGAAAATATTGGTAAAGTAGTAACAACAACAAATCTATGCTTTAACTCTTCACCTGACTCCTGCCAAGTCTCGCAGCTTTGTCCTTTCGGCAACTCCGATCATGCTGTTGTCTCTCTTAATATTTATCACCACTCTCACCCCCCAGGAGCCTCCTACCTATAGGACTTCCTACTGCGACCAAAGAGCTGACTGGGACGCCTTTCGCAATTTTCTATGTGACGTCCTTTGGAGAAAAGTGTTCGATCTCCCAGCTGATGACTCCGCCTCTGAGATTTCTTCCTGGGTGAAAGCTGGGATTGATGCCTTCATACCTACCAGGAAGTTTCGTCTCAAATCTCATTCCTCCCCTTGGTTCTCTACTGCTTGTTCGGCCGCCATTACCCACAAGAACCACTACTTCCGCCTATTTCAGAGATGCATCTGACCGCAATAGGCGCCTATTCAGGTCTGCTCGTAATGAGTGCAAGAGGATCCTGAATGACGCCAAGCGCTTGTTTGCTGAGAGAATGAGACAGCGCATAGCTGACCGCAAGTTCGGCTCCATGAACTTTTGCCGGTTATGCGAACGGGTGCTGAACAACAGCAAATCCTCTATCCCTCCCTTAATCAATGAATTTGAGGTCCTCACAGCATCAGCAGACAAGGCCGAGTGCTTTGCTCTCAGATTGTCATCCAACTTCACATTTGACTCGTCTGGAGTACCCGTACCCGACTTCCCTATTAGAACTAAGGCTAAACTGAATGAGGAAAATACATTACCCCGACAGTAGTATCTCGAGTAATATCAAAACTTGACCCCCATAAGGCGAGTGGTGGTGATGGAATCCCGCTGATTGTCCTTAAGAAATGTGCGCCTGAACTCTCCTCTGTCCTCTCTAAACTCTATAATTACTGCCTTTCTGCTTCTTGTTTTCCTGCATGCTGGAAGTCCTCTTCTGTCGTTCCTGTATTTAAGAACTCTGGTGAACCCTCGGACCCATTCAACTATCGCCCTATCAGCCTTCTACCAATTTTCGGGAAAGTGTTCGAGCCCATTATTAATGCTGAAATATTTCAACATCTTACTGCCCATAAACTATTCTCTAACAAGCATGGCTTCTGCTTTGCCAGGTCTACAAGCGACATGCTAACGACCATCATGGAGTACATGTTCCAGGCCCTTGAGGAGTCCGGCGAGGCTCGTGCTGTTGCTCTGGATATCTCCAAGGCTTTTGACAGGGTTTAGCACGCTGGCCTTCTATGCAAGCTACGGGGTTACGGTATTACCGGACGCTTGCTTGATCTGATCCAATCTTTTCTGTATAACCGCATAATGAAGGTCGTCTTGAATGGGCATGCCTCCACATCTTACTGTACAAACGCTGGTGTTTCTCAGGGCTCTATCCTAGGTCCGACGCTCTTCCTTGTTTTCATAAATGATCTTCTAGACGAGACCAAGTGACAAGTAGGCATCTATGCACCACAATTTACTCCCGCATCAGTAAGAAATCCGGCGTGGCGAACAAACAACCTCGCTGCTGATCTTCAGAGGGATCTACATTCTGTGGTGGATTGGGATAAGAAGTGGCTTGTAAATTTCAATGCTTCTAAGACCAAGCTGTTATCTGTCAATCATCACAGGCAACCTCTCCTGCCTCCCATGAGCATGGACCAAGCGCGTCTCCCTGAGAGCAATACACTGCGCCTCCTCGGCCTTACCCTCTCAAGTGGAACCATTACATTGAGTCAATAGTTGAATCCACTGCTAGGAAGGTTGGATCACTGTGTTAGGCCAAGATGTTTTTCCGCCTGAATCCATCCTACATATATACAAATCAACCTTTCGTCCGTGCATGGAGTACTGCTGTCATATATGGTCAGGCGCCCCTGCCCTTCATCTCAGTCTCTCTTGACAGGCTCCTAAGGAGAATCAGTAATGTGATAGGTATCGACTTGGCGGCTCAACTCCAGCCACTTCCCAACCAACTGGATGTGGCTTACCTTTGTCTCTTCTATAAATACTTTCATGGCTTTTGCTCCAGCGAACTTAAGTCACTGGTGCCCCTGCAACAAGTGTTTACTCGTGCAACCAGACTGGCAACTGGGTCTCACCCATTCACAGTTAGATCAACCAAATTCAGCCGACAATTCTTCTCCTGCAGTTTCTTTTCTCGCACTTTCCGCCTGTGGAACTCGCTTCCATATTCTTGCTTTCCTGATGGCTACAATCTCCAGGAATTTAAATGCAATGTCAATACTCATCTCTTAGCCGTTTGACTCTAGTTTTTTCTACACCACCCTGTATATCCTTTCATTTCTCTCAACCTTTGCAACTGTCATCACACCTGTATCCCCGTCCTTCTCTTGCTCTTTTCTAACTGGTTCGTCTTTCTCTTTACTCTCCTCCTATCTAATCTTTTTACTCTTATGTAGCCCCCCCCCCCCTGCACATCAGTGGCGTTACTACCTTGCTCGCGGTGATACGATTAAAAAAATATGGCTATACGAGTGTGACAAAAAAAAAGAAGAAATCTGAAGAAAAATTATTTATCGGGAAGAACAGATTGACCAACAAGAAATTATTTGAAAAAGCTGGTATTGCAATGTAGACAAAGAGAAAAAAGTACTGAATACTAAAAACATTAACTAAACACGAGAAAGCAACCAAATTAAGTAAACATTAGAAAGAGAAACGTGTAATTTTGATGAAAAATACATGAAAACAGATTTCGAAAGGTGGAGTTTCGTGATGAACAAATACCTACATTCTATAGACTTGCAGACTCGGTTAAATGTTGGGTCTTTCATGAAAATATCCAACCAAAATGACTTAAAAGACATTAGCTAGATGGAGTCACTTTTTGTTCAAATATTATAGACTGTAAATTATAGCTTCCTTCAAAGTTGATGAAGGTGTTAAAATCAATGCAGAAAATTATTCTAAGATCTTGGACAAGATGTTTTTTCATGCTTTTTGGGGTTTATTTTTACATTCAGTGACATCTTCTCAAACTATTTATTATCAATATTTTTATAATAATAGATATTACGCTATGAAACGCAGAGTTTATTTTGTTCATATGAAGATAAGAATATCCGAAAATGTTAAACAATGCTAATATATCAATCTTATTGTGAAAAATTGACTTGCGTAACAAACTCTAACGTCATTTAAATTTATATTATTCTTATTAGCATCAATTAGTAGTAATGTTATCTTGATTTTTTATTAGAGGAAATATTTTCAGCCATTATTCAGTTTAACGAGTATTTATTTTATATTTATCTTATTAGCTTTAATTAGTAATAATATTATCTTGAGTTTTTTTATTATTACATGAAGCGTTATCAGCTATTATACATGTTTTTTTTTCATCTTAATTCCAGTTCCAATACAGTGATCATCATTCTGTCATTAATAAGCAAGTAGCTATAATATTTTATTAGTAGTAGTAATAGTAGTATTAAGAATTTCATGAGATTCTTACTAAACTATTTGATTATTTGCGCTTACGAATGGCAACAAAAAGGAAATTGATGCTGAGCATCAGGAAGAGACAACTGAAGTTCCTGGGACATGCAATGAGGAAGGAGAGCCTGGAGAACCTGATACTGACTGGTCAGATAGAAGGAAGGAGAGACAGAGGAAGGCAGCGGATAACATATCTGCAGAGTCTGATCAGGTGGATGACGGAACGGGGGTTGCCAGGAGCAACAGGAGCAAACATACTAAGAGCCACAAGGGATAGGGAGACGTGGAGATCCATGATCGCCTACGTCCTGAAGGGACAGGGCACATAGAAGAAGAAGAAGAAGAAGAAGAAGAAGAAGAAGAAGAAGAAGAAGAAGAAGAAGAAGTTAACTAACGGAAGTTTCAAGTTGAGTATAATCCTAATCATCTTACTCACTTTTCTGCTATGTTCTATTCTGACGCGTTGATTACCATTACAACCATTTTTCTAAAGACGCTTTCTTACAAAGTTTTTTTATGTAGAGTGAGTGGCCATGGTTAAATGTAAACAAATTGAAGAACTTCTCATCAAACAGAATTAACAATGTTTGAAATAAATAACCAGATGAAGAAAAGAGCACAAATAATACAAAGCAAGTAAACAACGTCTGCAAGGAAAATTAACAAGAATAAGGCAAAGCAACAGTAATTTGGCAGAATATATTATACTGCTTCGGACAAACGCGTTCTTTTTTTTTTTTTTTAAGACAAGATAGATCGGGGCTGAGTCAAATGAAACCGATAACTGGCCTATTTTATTTGCTAGGAAATAACCACAACATGCATTTTATATATTTCTTATACTTGTATACAATTTTGAAACATAACTTGAAAACAGAACTGCTGTTAAACATTATATCTCTTCTTTTGTTGAATGTCGCTCATTTCTAAGTATATTATTATTACTACTACTACTGTTGTCATTATTATTATTATTATTATTATTATTATTATTATTATATAGAGCATTGTCAACTTTCATGTTTCTTTCATCTTAATTGCACTTACTTCAGTTTCATTATTAGTATTAGTAATACTAAGAATATTATCTTGATTCTTTTCATTAGATAAATAATTTTCTATCATTGTTCACGTATGACTAGCGTTTTCGTTTATCTTCCTTTCAATCTTTTGGGGCACAATTAAAGTATCATACTATAATTTTGTGATCAAATGAAAAAATCGTATATCTAAGTAATTATAAATGTTAATCATTTAATTAACTTTGTACTTTTGCAGTAAGTTTTCAGGTACGAGGAATTAAGTTCACCTCTTGCCAAATACAATGTCCAAGGAAGCAGTCTTTCAAATTCTTTCATCTTTTGATGCACTAATTCCATATCGCAGGAATGAGATTGATTGTCTAACCAGGTTGCAAGGGACTGTAAATGAAGTAATCCATTACAGTACCTCCCAAAACTCAGAAAGATTTTGTAGATAAATATTTGGTCTCAGAAATGTTAAGATTGGAATCGTCATTATCAACCCAAAGAAAGTCTCGATTATACTACAGAAACCTTATTAATTTTAAACTGTACAAGTTAATAAAGTAAATTGTGGTGTTACCTCTTCTGCCGATGTTCAAGTGGTTCGATTGATAGTGGTTCGGATTAATAAATCGGAGAGCCGGTTTCCAATTTCGTTCAGGCTCGTTACGTTCAATTATGCGCAAATACCTTGTGGAAAGGTATAAATTCATTTCTCCCCATTTGTAGATTCAATAATGTTCTTACAAATCATTGTTATACAAAAAAAATGTTAATGTAATATTCACTCGTAAAATAAAGAATTATTCCCACAATCCAAAAATTTTCGTTTTTAAATATTCCACAAAGCCGTAAAAAAGTGAACCAAACAAAAAATTCTCTTTCAATATTTTCTATAATTTGCCGATTTATGTCTCTCGAATATTGTACAATCTGCACCCATCCCTGTGCTTGTATCTGGATGAGTCATCCTAAGTTCTTTCTTGTTAAGTGACGATCTGTGTCCACAATTGGTTAATCATACTGGAGAATCAGAATCAACAACGCCCGGTTCGTTCTGAAGCTGACTTCAGCCCGCAAGCAGGTGGCTTTGTCAGTGCAATATCTGTGTCCGAATTCATAGGACTTCTTCTTCTTCTTTATATGCCGTGTCCTTTCAGAACGTGGGCAATCATGGATTTCTACCTGCTTTTATCCCTTGTCGCTCTTAATATTTTTTCTCTAGGTATCTCTCGCAAACATTACTCTGTCATCCACCTGCTCAAGCCCATCAAATAGGTCTCGCGCTGCGTTCCACTGTGAATATTAGGTTCTCCAAGCTCTCCTTCCCCATTACGTGTCCTAGAAACCTCAACTGTCTCTTTCTGACGCCAAGTATAAGTTTCCTTTTCGTTTTCATCCTTTCCAAAACCTCGTCATTGGTCACATATTTGGTTCATGGTATCCTCAGCATCCTTCTGTAGAACCATATTTCTGTTGCTTCGAGTCTCTCCTTCATCTTAGAGGAGTTCATCCAGCTTTTGCTGCCATACAAGAGGACAGATATCAAATAACAGTACAGTACTCTTTTATTTGTTTCCAACGAAATCTTCCTGTCTCTCAATACCATGCTTAGCTTTTGAAATACGTCCTTGGCTAAGCCAATCCGCTTTCAGATCTCAGTGTCGCACTTTCCGTCCTCTGTCAAAATGCTTCCTAGGTAAATCGCGTTTGCTATTCATCTTTGGTTTTATATCTTGTTAAAATCGATGCAATCAAAAATTTGTGGTATTAATAAAAAAGGTGGGGACAATAATCGTTATACATTTTGGAATGTTTTGAATGCATCTACTAGTCATAGTTAAAACCAGAAAACGAAAAATAGACATTACTTTTTCATCGAACTTCATTCCGCTAAGGAAAAAGAAGGCAACTCTATTGAGGACTAAATTTGAAATCTTTAAATTTTGTCCCCATTTATTTATGCCTTGTGTTTTGAAATTATTATATCGTTTAAATTATTATAGTGAAAACACTAAAGAAGAATTGGCATTACTCATTTGACCGATCCTCGTTCCACAATATGAAAAGTAGGAGAATATGTTGAGATTTGATTACTGAGTTTTTTCTGTTCATTTCTGGTATGCTTTGTTTGTTTCTGCTATTAAAGAAAAGGAACTCATTTTTAACTGACCCTCGTAGATGTAAGGGTAAACGATAAAAAAAAAATAACGTCACAAAAAGAAAACTCCGTTTGCACAAATATAAGTGAAGAAAAAAGCCATTTATTTTGTTATGATGTATTGTTTTCAGACTGCAATATAAAAACGCAGTGTAAGTCTAGTGCAACAAAATTATAAAAACTAAATTCAGTTACGCTGAATGTTATTAAATAGATTTCAAACGAAAATTTCAGAATTTTTAAATACAGTTTATTTTTTATATAGTTACAAATTGTTCATTTGAGCGTTTCTTTTCCAAACAGTAATAATAAACCCTCGACAAAGCATTCGTGCGGTAAATCAATTTTTTCAGCCAAATTTGTCTGGAGCACTTGATCACAAACATTTTATGAATAAAAAATCTAAAACGTTTTTTAAAAATTTAAATAAATATAAAGTTTTAAGTAAATAACATTTTCACATTGGTTATTGCATCTTAAATACAAATAAAATTTAAATAACGGTTTCATTTTGAGATTATTCTTTGTTGGAGAGGTTATTTGGTGAATTCACAAATAATTTTTTAATCTTTTTTTTTTCTGTTTTAGCACTTATTAAGTTTTAATGTTTGTCAGTCAATCAATAAAGAGGTTATTCATGGGGTGCCTGTTAACTTTCAGAAATCAGTGACTTTCCTCGCCCAGCATGACACTTCTTACCAGCAGCAGTCTGTTGTCAAGGATACTGAATTCTCACTTTCCGACTTAAAAAAAAAAATCCGTTACTCTCTCGCAGTACGTTGCAGAATTAAGGCTTCACCGTCGTCATTCAAACATCATACGATGTCTTAATCCAATGATTTTTAAAGCCTATAACCATCAGTTGCAAACAGACAGAATGTATGGTTCGTAACAAAAGAAACAACTCAAATTATAAATCAGGGATACCAAAATTAAGTAGACCAATTTAAATATGTAAGAATTGTTTCAGGAGAGGAAGGAAACTGCGACACTGACACCGAAAGACGGATTAGGATAGGGAATAGTGCTTTCCAAAAGCGAATCAAAGATTTCAGAAACAGAAAAAAATTCGTTAGGAGCAAAGAAAAAGTACTGAACTGTTACGTAATATCAGTTCTCCTATATGGCAGTGAGTGCTGGACAATTTTCTCAAAGATGAAGAGACTTGAAACAACAGAAATATGGATCTACAGAAAGATGACAAGAATACCATGGACTGAACATGCTAGCAGCCACGGAATTTTGGTGACAATGGAAACCAAAAGGACATGCTTAACATATATAAATCCGACGAACATTCAAAGGCTCAACATTTATAAAGTGTGCTTTATCCAATGGACCACGACTGCGCTTAAAAATTAAAAATCGATAGTAAGATTTTGCATGTCCAATTTTGCATCTGCAGTTGTAGTATCGGCATTAAAACTAATTATATTAGTTATCTAATATGTAGACAATATAGTGAACTGTTACGTAATATCGGTACTCTTATACGGCAGTGAATGCTGGACAATGGTTCTGCAGAAAGATGCTGAGAACACCATGGGCCGAACATGTGAGCAACTGAAATTTCAAGAGCACGTAATGAGGAAAGAAATCTTGAAAACTTTGATACATAGGGCAGATTGAAGGCAAGAGAGAGAGAGAGAGAGAGAGAGAGAGAGAGAGAGAGAGAGAGAGCGAGAGCGAGAGTGGTGGGTGGGTGGGAATGCGCATAACCTAAATTACAAAATGAGCTTTGATGGCGGAGCGAGTTTTAGGAAAGAAAACAAAAAAGACAACAATTCTTAAGAGCTACAAAGAACAAGAAATTGTGGAGAGTCGTGATCTCCAAGGTCTTGAAAAGACACGACACGTAGAAAAAGAAGAAGAACAATAACTTCAGTAGTTTATATGTATTCTTGTAATCATTCCAGGTGTTATATTATTTTATATGAGTACTTATTGTTGTGAATTCAATTGTTGCCTAAATTGTTGTTTCTGCAACATTGCTGCATATATAGGGATGTTCCATTAAGACGGATCAAAGTTAGCAGTAAATAAAACAGTGTAATTGTTAAAATTTTATTGATTTCTCTATTGTGGCTTGTTATTTCCGTTATGGCAATTATTTGTGAAAAATAATATCACCCAAATGTCCGCCAAGGATCGACGGCACACCATCACTCAATGTTCAAAATTTTTGATGACGTCGCTACATAGTTGCTCCTCGACCTCATGCCTTATTATCTCACCCTTCAACTGTTGAATTGTTGTTGACTTGTTAGAATAGAACTTATTTTTGAGATGACCCCGAAGGAAGAAATCTAAAAGCGTCAAGTTGCACGATCGTGGTGGCCAATTGACATCACTGTTTTGAGAGATGATGCAACCTGGGAAATGTTCATTCAATAAAGCCATTGTTGCGTTGCCTGTGGGGCATATGACACCGTCCTGTTGGAACCCACCAAATCAGGAACAATAATATTGCAGATTTGCCTTTAGATTTTATTAAAGAGTTCAAGATAAATAGCAGGGGCACCGGACCATGTGTGACCGCAATATTCTAGGCATGGATGAGTTGTAGATATGTAAATCGATTCCGGAAAGAAAAATTGTCTCGCCTGACACAGTGAACCGACTTTCTTGGCCACTTACCCTGCATTGGATTCAATATAGTCTTTCCACTTCATATCAGCAGAGAATTTTAGCCCGAGGAGGCGAAACGAGTCACTCTTCCAGATGTCAGCATAAGCTATACTGACAGAAGACAGAAACGGATCTCTCAGATTATTTCTGATTAGATATATTGCAGTCTCGGAATGTGCGCCATGGTGCAATATATATCGGCTCAGAATGAGAAATAGTAGAGCCTAGTTCGAATTCCAGTTGAATTCGTTGCTTTCACTTACACACAAATACCTTCGGGAAAGGTATTAATCCAACTCTTCTCCCTCCAGCTACGGGTTGAATAGCAGGATAGATTGGGTTCTATATCATTGGTTAATAATTACTCTACGACAGAAAGAAATGGCAACTTACTGCGAGAAAACCTTCTGTCTAGTCAGTCATGAGTCGAAAGAGACATGGTCGCCCAAGCGTATATTGCGTATGACTGGCTGATATTGCTTTTTGTACAAGTTTATATATTGTCGTGTGTACGCATTTACTGCATAGAGTCGTGAATATATTTATAGCATAGATTTTTATTAATTTATTATACAGGGTGATCGAAAAGTAGTAAATAATAGCATTTACTTTGAGATTACATATACATTTATATTTACTAAAGTTACATTGACAATTAAATATTATTGTAGAATAATACAATAGCGCTTAAATTTGATTAACGCAGGTCCTCAAACTGTTGTCTATCACAGTTTACACAGTTTTGAAGTCTATCCCTTACGTATCAACAAACATTTTTGCACAAGTCCCTTTGTGTATTAATTTCTTGATATGCATCTTTTTATGTAATTTTTAAAATCACTAACACTTCTTAGTTTTTGACTATAAACTTTCACCTTGAGTGCTCCCCAAAAGAATAAATCCATTGAGGTCAAGTCATGTGAACGTGCTGGACAATCTTCGGTCAGTTCATTTCTCAGGCAATGTTTCATCATGATACTTACGGATTACTTACTCTTGAATAATGTGGAAGGTTTATAATGAACAGTGTAATAATATAACCGATACATAAACGTATTCCACCTACTTTTGGACAACCCTGTATTCTTCAGATGTTTGTTTTCTTAATTTTTCAGTTTTGTTTTTCCGTTAATCAGCCAACTATATGTTGGTCTTCAGCGTGATTAATGGAATAAAAGCGTTTATCCTGTTTGTGTATTTTTTGAGGATCAACAGAGTAACGCCTTCCGTTATATTTAATCTGATTATCTCATTGGTATCGGTAGTATTATGTTTTTTTATACGGTTAATATTATGGTGATATTTTTTTCTTTTGACTATATTCAATTTGTCTTTATTACTTTTAGACATCTATTTTGTCTTCACATCAGATGAAAATGGTGGCTAACATTGGAGATTAAACAAATACAAAGATTTTCAATACTACATCCTTTCTCTCATTATTGTTAGCGTATTCAACAACAGTCGTCGTAATAATTCGAACTCTTCTAATTTCATGTTCTTTTATTTTTTTCTGATGCTGTTCCAGTGCTCCATTGATAACTAGCACGACAATCACCTTCGTTTTCCACATCCCTTATTCCCTGACAGGACCGAGACATTAATCTACTTTTTCACTTTCTTTCAGATATTTATTTTTTTTTTAAATCATTTCACCCCAAGCAAGGCAGTTTTACTGCCACTGGTGTGCAGGAGGTTACATAGGAGGAAAGTAATGAAAAAGAGGAACAAGTAATAGGAGGTCTCAAGAAATGGGTAATAGAAGGATGAGAATACTGGTGTGATGAGACTGGAGTGGATGGAGAAAAGAGCATGAGAGAAAGGATGCGACTCAGAGAGATTAGAGATGACTATGGACCTCACATTTAAATTCTTGGAGATTGTAGCTGTCGGGGGAAGCAAGTATATGAAAGGGAATTTCACAGGCGGGAAGTGCGAGAAAATAAGCTATTGAATAGAAGATGCGGTTAAATTTTACTGGTTTCACTGTAAAAAGGTGGGATCTAGTTGCTAGTCTAGTAGCTCGAGTAAATTCATGCAGAGGGGCACCAGTGAGCTAAGCTCGTCGGAGCCGAAACCGTGAAAGTATTTGTAGTAGAGACATAGAGAAGCCACATGACACCAGTGAGAAAATGACTGCATCTAAGTTACCAAGTCGGGATCGATTACAGATTCTCCGTTGGGTTTTCTCAAGAACCCCGAGGTGAATAGCAGGGGCACCCGACCAGATGTGGCAGCAGTACTCAATACACGGGTGAATGGTAGATTTATATATGTGTAGGATGGATTCAGATGGAAAACATTTCCTGGTCCTACACAGTGCGCCGACCTTCGATTCCTTGATTCATCGTAGCAGCGGAATCAGTTTTTGTTTGTTTTTTGTTTTTGTTTTTTTTTATTGTATTTTATTGTTTTTTTACAAAATGCAGTCGTTAGTATGTATTTCAGTTTCTACGACAGATTATCGTCTGTTCATATGCAATTGGTTTCCGTGTTCAAAATATAATAGTTTACACAGTTCCCAGTGTTTCTCAAAGTATCTGCTATGGTGAACAGGCAGTTTTTTTTCTCTACGTGCGAGGGGCCGGAGAGCGAAGCGTTCCATCCAGCTTTGGGCCGCGACTTAGAAACATATGTCTATGAAAATGGCCTCCTTATATTCCTAGGTGTGGTTCCCACGCAGACATACACCACATCATGATGCAGTTATAATACGTATTTTATTTCAGTGTTTTGCCATTCATTATATCGCATTCGTTAGTTGTATAGCAATGACTTTTAAAATGAGTGATTAATTGAAAAATACGATCATAATAAATAAAAAACTAAAAAAAATGTAAAAAAAGACGAGTCAGATGTATTGGCAATCTCTCATGACTTGGAATGTGATTACTATTTCTTTGTTTCCTGGAAACTCTCCACGTACCGGCAGACGATGGTTCGTGTACTGGCACCTGTACGCGTACCACATTTAAGTACCACTAGCCTAGAAAGATTATTGGGCCTCAAAGTAACACACGACCTCAACTGGAACTTCTAAACCCATGTGGTTATTTTTATCTCAATCAGACGATTTTTAAAGGCCAAATAAGAAACGTATGTCTATAAAAATGGTCTTTTGGTATTCTTAAGTGTGGTTCCGACAGAGTGACACGTCATATCATCAGGATGGTGCTATCATATATATTTCAATTCACTGTTTTGCTCTTCATTATATCATATTCGTTAATTCTACACTAATGACATTTAATATGAATGGGTAATTAAAAATATAACCATAATTAATATAAAACTAAAATGAAAATGTTAATAAAAAACCGAGTCAGACATCTCAGCAGTCTCTCATGGAATGTGACCTCTGTTTCTTTGTTTCCTAGAAACGATCGCTCGTAGCGGTACCGGAACGTGTACCACACTTTGAGTAGCACTGACTGTCTTCTTTCTTTTATGTGACGTGCACCTTCAGGACGCAAGCAATCATGGCCCTTCACATCATCCTGTTCCTTGTATCTCCTAATACATTTTGTCTTGTTATTTCTCCCAAATCCTGCTCTGCCATCTACTTACTTAAGCACATCAAGTACGTCACGCGTTGTTTTCCCCTAATCTCTCTTTCCTTTTATCTGTCTTGTGAGTATCAGATTCCTCAAGCCCTCCTTCCTCATTACGTGTCTCTTCCTGGTGTGAAGTAGAAGTTTCCTTTTTGTTTCCATTCTCTCCAAAACCTTGTCGTTGCTCATAACTTGAAACTATGGTAGTCTCAGCATTCTTCTGTAGAACTACATTTCTGTTGCTTCGAGTCTTTCCTTTATCTTTGAGGAAATTGTTCAGCATTCACTGCCATACAGGAGGACAGACATCACATAACAGTCCAGTACTCTTTTTTTTATTTCAAACGAAATGTTACTCCTGCCTCGATAATAAAGCTGATCAGTCCGACAAGGTCAAAATGGCAACCGATATCCAAAATGACCTTATCTCCGTTGTTAACATATGCACATATGCAAAAGATGGCTTGTCAATTTTAATGCCCCCAAAATTAAACTTCTCTCCATTAATCATCTAAGAGACCCTTTTTGCCTTCCTTCAATATGACTGATGTTAATGGTCAGACTATATTGAATCAGTTGCGAGGTCAGCTTCTAAGAAAGTTGGTTCACTGTGTTGTGCAAGACATTTTCCTCTTCAGAATCTATCATACATATTTATAAGTTTACTATTGACACATGATTAGAATATTGCTGCCATATATGGCCCAGTTCTTCAGCTATTTATCTTGAGCCACTTGATCTGGCAGCTAGGCTTCAGACACATTCCGACAACTGTCAAGTTGCCTCGCAGTGTTTTTCTTTAAATACTTTCATGTCAATTGTTCGGATAAGCTCAGTACTAAACTAGTGTCGATATTCCATCAATTTACAAATGAGCTCGCTATATGTAGCCGTAAGCTCTATGCTAACAGTTTCTTTTCCTCTCACTTTTCGCTCATGAAACTCCCTTCCGGCTCCATTGTTTTTAGCCAGATTTAATCTGCAAATATTTAAATACAATATCAATTACTATCAACTGTTTACTCTTTTCTCTTCCCGATCATTATTAATGTTTATTCTTAATTCTTTCACACCCAGTAACTCTTTGTGTCTCAGCGGCTTTACTTCCTTCCTTGGGGGGAAACCGATTAAAAAGTTAAAGAAGAAATAGTTAAATCTCAAGAAGGATTTCATATCTTTCTTTTTGTCAAAAAGTCTGAACAGTTCTGTCGTATCAGGAGAAGACAGCTAATGAGTATTCTTTACTTTAATCTTATTAGTCGTCATAAAAATATCATCTTACACACTTCTCCTAATGGTATGCATTTTACAAATTTCTTCCAATGTTATTCAAAGAGAAAGAAGGATGACTTCAATAATAACTCCGTTTTTCTTTCTTAGACAGTCATTATGAACACAATTTTCCAATGTAAATAATGCACGAAAATGTTTGTCGCGCGTGTTTGGGCAAAACCCCAGCCTATAATCTATCAAAGACATGCGCAGAAGAGACGCTATTCCGGGTACCGTCTTCTTTCGTATTTACGTACACATCGGATCAGAGGCTACGGCTACATTTCTTCCCCTCGAACGGAAATAAATTAGTTGTCCAATTGTCTGATATTTGAAATCTGAGCTTCTTCTTCTTCTTCTTCTCCTTCTTCTTCTTCTTCTTCTTTACTCGTCGAGATCCGATCCACCTCTGCTGCTGTTGCTGCTAACAGACAGAATTTTAAGTAAAACCTCAAATGAGAAAATCTATCAAAGCATATCTGTATGTATTAGGTGACGATAGTCTCAAGAATATGGAAAATCATGGCTCTCCACAATATCCTTTGTAGTTCTTAGTAAGAGTTTTCTCTTTATTATCCCTCCCCGTTCTTGTCCTGCCATCTAGCGCTGTTGCTTCGAAAGTTTTATAAGCGTCATAATCTCCATGTTCTCTTTCTGAATTTTGTCCCTAAAAACTATAATTGTTCCTTACCTGTTCTTTCTGACCAAAGTGTGAGTGTCCTTTTTGTAGTCATTATCCTTAAAACTATATTGTTTACATTTTCCCACCATTGCATCCCCGGTATCTTCTCTTCGTTATTGAGGGAATTTTCAAACCTAGGCTGCCATAGAAGAGGCTTGATTATACAACAGATTTGCACACTTTTTTTTGTTTCTAACAGGATGTTCCTGTTTCTTAATACCTTATTTAACTTTTAGAAGGCAAAAAAGATTATCCAGAATTCATTGCAATATAGCAGGATTGATATTATGTAGCAGTTCAGCTTCCTTTTCTTTGTTTTAACGCAATTTTTCAGTCTCTTAATATTTTGCTTACCTTTTGGAAGGCATCATTCGCAAGGCATTTGGAAGGCATCATTGCTCTATTGGTACTTTCTGCAGTAGATGGCCATTACTTTCTGTAGTAGACTGGTTGCCAACCGATGCTAAAGAACCCAACCTGCTCTGTTATTTAACCCATAGCTGGATGGAGAAGATATGGATTAATGCCTTTCCCAATGGCATTTTCGCATAAGTGAATGCAATGGTATTTGAACTCTGCTCAAATTCTAGTTGAATTTATTGCATTCATTTATTCGCAATTTTAAACACAAACACCAAAATCTTAAATACTTCAAGTCAAGAGTCTTTCTTTATTCTCTTTATTTTCACTAGTTTTAACCTGCGTAAATTTCACGGCTTTCTTATTTTAATATTCTGATTAATCATAATTCTTCCGTTGATGATTGAATAAGTGCATGGCAATCAAATATCCGCAGAAATTCTCCCGTTGCATCATTAGATATTTGAACTTAACAACTTTAACAAAATATTGCAATCACAACAACAAATATAAAGTTCTCTGTCTACTTCGTTCATATAATTCCTCTTTGCCTGCGTTCTATATTATGGTTACGGATTGCTGTATCTCTTCTGCTCGGAATCGTTTTCGTCTTCTTCCTTGCCGTTCTCTTGCTGCCTCTCTTTGTTGTCTTATTCTTTCTTCCATTACAATGATTTTCTCCGGAAATATGATGAATTTACAAAATACATTTAATTTCATTCATTAGAGCAAAAGCGTGACACACGTAGGTACCTAGGCAGGTATTACTTTATTATAATTTAAAGACTACGGCTTGCTGTGTTGTTTACAGCGAGAACCGAAGGACCGATTGAATAAAATAAACGGATGAAAAGTATTTTTCTTAGTTGAGGGAGAATCAAGATGAAAACAGCAAAGAAAGACTTGAAATTATTATTCAAAGTACAAAAATGTTATAAGTACAATAGTACTATCCTATCTATCTATCTATCTATCTATCTATCTATCTATATCTCTTTTTAATAGATGATATATATTTTACTGTAATTCTCTTGTTTTTTATTTTCTGTTTGATGCGTGCTTGTGTACGCCATTCCAACGTTTAATCTTTTGCGTCTGTGTTCATATCTCTTTCTAGAACGTTACTAGGTACTACGGTATTCATACATAGATAATCACACACTTCATGCCTGGCAACCTTTTTTACAATAACACTTCACTTTGAGTAGCTCATGAGTTATGTATTAAGTGAAATTTTGTATTTAAAAAGGCCTTTCAAATTAAACACAATGAACTTAGGTTTGTATACTCGATCATCTTTACATGATTTTGCTTCTGTTCGGAACATCAAATGTCTGCCACATATCCAGAATGCATCCCACTCCCTTATATCATTCTCTTTGGAGAACTTGCCTGCAGCAGGACTACGCGATGGCCCAAAACGATCCTTCAATGATTAGTTGTAGACATATCTATCACAAGCCAACATCAACCCTGGGACCTGGGAAACTGTTACTGCGAATCAGCCTTCCTGGTGTAGGACCATCAGAAGCGGAGAGTGGGCCAAAACTTTCGAGTCTAACCGTCGGCATATAGAGAATCTGTGATGTGCTGTAAGCAATGCTCGTCCTACCTAGCCGCATCCATCACCCACACCTCTTCTATGACTCCTGTTGATGACACTCCAGGAGTAGATTGAGCATTCACAATCATCTCCGCCACCGCCACTGCTACCGCCACCAGGGGAGAAAAGGAAAAATAAGGAGAGAGGATAATGATCCCAGTGCTCGGATGCGAGCTGGTGGCGAGGACGATTAGAAAAGACTTGCAAATTAAGCATTATGAACTTAATTTTTTAATATACGGACATCATCACATGACATAACTTCTTTTTTTTCTTCTTCCGGGCCTTGTAATCTTAGAATTTGCTTACTGTAGCTTCTTCTTCTTCTATGTGCCCTGTCCCTTCAGGACGTAGGCGATCATGGATCTCCACGTCTCTCTATCCCTTGTGGCTCTTAGTATGTTTGCTCCTGTTGCTCCTGGCAACCCCCGTTCCGTCATCCACCTGATCAGACTCTGCAGATATGTTATCCGCTGCCTTCCTCTGTCTCTCCTTCCTTCTATCTGTCCAGTCAGTATCAGGTTCTCCAGGCTCTCCTTCCTCATTGCGTGTCCCAGGAACTTCAGTTGTCTCTTCCTGATGCTCAGCATCAATTTCCTTTTTGTTGCCATTCTTTCTAACACTTCGTCGTTGCTTGTATGCTCAGTCCACGATATCCGTAGCATCCTTCTGTAGAACCACATTTCGGCCGCTTCCAGTTTTGTCCTCATTTTCGATGATATTGTCCAGCATTCACAGCCGTACTGAAGAACTGACATCACGTAGCAGTCTAGCACTCTTTTCTTCGTTTCTATTGAGATCTTCCTGTGTGTTAGTATTTTGCTCATCTTCTGGAACGCGTCCTTTGCCATGCCAATTCGCCTTCGGATCTCCGTGTCGCACTTTCCATCTCCTGTTAGAACACTTCCTAGGTACTTAAATTCTTGGACTTGTTTGATTCTGTTATCCCCCACCTGTATTTGGCATTTTGGGTTGTATCTTTTGCTGATGACCATGCACTCAGTTTTCTTAAAGTTTATTTGTAGTCCCTTCTTGTCACTCTCCACTGCTACTTTCTGTATGAGATCTTGCAGTTTCCTTTCCGTGTCCGCAATCAGTACTGTATCGTCCGCGTATCTTATGTTGTTCAGGTTGTGGCCTCCAATAATAAATCCTGGTGTGTCATCTAGGGTCCTCAAAATATTCTCGCTGTATAGGTTGAACAAATCCGGTGAAAAGACACATCCTTGTCTTACGCCTTTTTCTATCTTTGTGTATCTACTGAGGTCGTTACCTGCCCGTATGCAGGCCGTTTGCTGCCAGTAGAGATTCTTGATTATTCTTATATCTTTGCCGAAAATGTCGAGGTTGCCTAGCATTTCCATCAATTCTTTGTGTCGTATTTTGTCGAATGCTTTCGCGTAATCAATGAAGCATAGGTACAAGTCTTTCTTCATTTGTAATGCCCTTTCAGAGAGCATCCTAATCATGAATATGGCGTTCCTTGTTCCAGTGTCTTTGACGAACCCGCACTGTTCCTGCCCAATCTCTGGCCTGATTCTGCTTCTCGCTCTATTCATCAGGATTCTGACAATCAGTTTTGTGATGTGACTCATTAAGCTGATAGTTCTGTGTAGTTCACACTCGTTTGCAATTCTTAAAATGATTCTTAAAATTTGTATTGTTTAAATTTAGACAACTTTGATAAATATCCAGCGACTCATCCCAGTTGTCAATGTAACTTTGTCGACTGCAGCATTATCGTTGGAAGATAAGGATATACTTACATCGAAAGGAAAATCGTAATTATCACATGTATCGAAGGATCTTTCGTATTCCACAATCATTGCATGGTTATTATAGCGCCCGGAAAGTATTGTGTAGTCCTGCTGGTCATCTATATGAAGGAGACCATTTTTATCAGTCCAGGCATCCTACAATAGCAACAAAAATAATTATAACAAATACTAGAAAGAACGAACAAAACAATTATGATAAACAATTAAACAACTTTTTAATCGGTATCACCCCAAGACAGGCAGCATAGCCTCTAAAACAAAAAGGGTTATTGTATGCGGAAGAATCAGGAACAGAAATATTAATAATGAGCGGAAAGAGAAAAGAGCAATCGGGAGGGCAGTAGATAGTTATTGCTATTGCATTTAAATTTTTTGCGGATTAAAATTGACTGGAAAACATGGAGCCGAAAGGGAGTTCTACAAGTGAGAAGTGCGAGAAAAGAAACTGTTAGTATAGAACATACGGTTACATCTAGCCAGCTCAATTGTAAATTGATGAGAACTCGTTATCAGTCTAGTACTGAGATTTAAATTCATAAAGTTTAAGTAGCATAGCGAAGAGCACCTCTGAACATTCACCATGAAAGTATTTATAGAAAAGACACAGAGAGGCAACTTTACTGTGGAAGGAATGTGACTAAAGCCAAGCTGCCAGATCAGGACCAATAATATCACTAATTCTTCTTTGGATTTTATCAAGGAGCCCAAGGTAAATAACCGGGTCACCCGACCATTTGTGGAAGCAATATTCTAAGCATAGATAAATGGATATGTACAATAGATTCTGGAGATAAAAACTGTCTGTCACTACACAGTAAACCAACTTTATTATTATAATTATTATTAATTTGCACAAATATTATAATAGTAGTAGTAGATTATTTTTTTTTTGAATTACCAATTTTCTTTGACACAAATTTACTGATACGAATGTTTCCCAACCGTATTCTCACCGACTACAATTGTCATTATGTAATATTCTGTATTAATCCTTACATATACTGAAATGCATCTGACTTCTTTATAATTGTACTTCGGATTCTTATCACACACACGCACACACACTCTCTTTTCTCTCTCTCTCTCTCTCTCTTCACTACCTCTCTCTCTCTCTCTCTCTCTCTCTCTCTCTCTACATACACGCATACAAGCAACTTCCGTTTCGGCTGTGCCTAGAATACTTCTTTTATGTGCCATGTCCTTTCAGGACACAAGCGATCATGGCACTCCACATTTTCATCTCTTGTGGCACTTAATAAATTTTGTCTTGTTATTTCTCCCAAACCCTGTACTGCCATCCATCTTTCTCAAATCCATCACGTATGCCACGCGCTGTTTTCCCCACTTTCTCCCGATCTGTCCTATGAGTATCAGATTCTCCAAGCCCTCCTACCGACTGCAAAAGAGTACCATCTACAGAGTAAAGGCTTAAAACTCAAATATTAACATTTAGCTGTATATATTTCTGAGATAAGGTATTGTATCTATTTACATTGTTCGAACTGTTGTCCTCATCTTTGTTGCTGTATACAAGACGTTTCGGCCGTTGCACACTTCGATCTTCTTCAGGTGATTAGAATTTCGTCCACGGGAGTAGATTGTTCTAGTTACACTTGCCATGCCTCTTCCAGATGTATTAGTTTCAGTTATTTCTTTTTAATAACTGAACTCTCCAAGGCAAGATAAATATTTGAACTCACAACTCCTTTTCAGTCAAGTCACTGAATTCAACCAGCACTTTTATCCACTGGACCATTTATCCTTGGGGTCATCAGTGTATGAACTTTTGGAACTTATAAACCTAATGTCACAGTAACCATTTTTTAAACGGAGCTCATGATACAAAGTGGTATGGCACGTGGAACTAGAACAATCTACCCCGCTAGATGAAATAAATAGTTCGAGATTTCAATCACCTGGAGCATGCCACAGCGTACAAAGATGAGGACAACATTCCGATCAATGTAAATAAAATTTACCTATTCCTAAACAAAATAAATGCTTAAGACTCAAATCTAAACGAGCAATATTTATCTTAACCAATTAAATGCTTATAGACTCAAATATGTATTTACCTATCTCCTAAACAAGTAAATGTTTATAGACACAAATATATACAAACAATATTTACCTCACCTTGGACCAAGTAGAGACATATACATTGAAATAAAACGAGCTATATTTTCCTATTCCTGAACAAAACAAAAGCTTAGATACTCACTTATAAGCGACCAATATTTACCTATACTCTTGCTATGTCAATGCCTACTGATTCAAATATAAACAGTCAATATTTACCTTGCGTTGAGTCAAATATATGCCAAATATAACCGAACAATATTTCAGTCAGTTAAGTGCCATACGTGATACACGCTTTGGGCAATCATGTCTCAAAAAAGACATGACTGACTGGGCAGAAGATTATCCCGCAGAAGGTTGTCATTGTTTTCTACGGTAGACTGGTTGCCAACCAAGGCTATAGGATCCAATCTGTTCTATTATTTCACACATAACTGGAGAGAAGAGAAGGATTAATACCATTCCCAAGGGTATTTGTGCGTAAGTGAATGCAACGAATTCTACTGGAATTCGAACTCGATATCCACTGCACCACCACGCACATCCGTAAACAATATTGACCTATCACTTAAACAGCTACAGGGTGCGATGGGTAAATTGTTTTATTTTTATTTTGCGCATGCGCTTTGGGTTTTTTTGTTTTTTTTCATTTTGTCGACTGCACAGTATAATAAATTCAGTTGGAAACCACCTGTGAGAAAAAAAGAGCATCATGACGCAATTCTCTCCGCCAGAAATTTGGAAACTGTATGCTGTACTGCTTGGCATTCGAACCGGATACTTCAATACGAATATTTCAATGTTCTCTCTCTCTTTCTCCTCATCCTGTTCCCCCTTCTCCGCTTTCCTCTTCTACTTTATACTCTTCTTCTACTGCTTCTTCCTCCTCGTTCTTTCCCTAATCACAATATCTTCCTCATATTGTTCTTTCCTTTTTTTCTGATGCATTTATTTTGAACTGTTATTATGATTCGCTTCCATCTTTTACGGTTCTTTTTTGCAACCATGGCCAGAATTCATCGACCATTCTTTGTCAGTTGAATTCTCCAGGTACATATTTTCTTTCACTCACTTTCAGTCGAACTTTGTCCTCATCATTCCTTTATCGACATTTCTGAGGTTACCTGTTATTTTCGACATTCGTAGACATTTTACCATTTCTCTCTGTAAATTGAATTACTTATATTTAAACTTTTGCAAGGCTTACGGCCATATCACGCTGAAAGACCTGTTCTCATACAATCACCGAAGATAAGGGACGTCGATCTTGGTCACTACCTAGATGTGTGACCACTTGGGAATACCAGGAGCCGTAAGCTTGGATGTACGGGGGGGGGGGTAATCGATAACGGTTCGGAATTGAAAATCGAAGAGCCGAGTTCGAGTTTGAGTTTTGTTTTATCAACACCTCTGTAGGTTATTTAATGCCCAAAAGTGTATTTTTTAAAATGTTCGGTTTTAGTGAGAAGGTTGATTTAGTCAGATTTTGATTAATTTTTTTTTTCAGAAAACTCAAGATGTCTTCATGTTTTGTATTTTTGAAGAGGTCCTTTAAAATGAAGAATGTTTAGTTCGTTTTGTTTTATCAATCTCAATGTGTTATTTAATGCCGATAAGATTTTTACAATTGATTCGCATGGATAAAATGTTTATTCTTTCTATGAAATCAGTTTGTAGATCAGGTTTCATTGACGTATTATTGCGAAGAGGGTTTTATCGAGAGTCAGATGTATTACTGCTACATATTGTTTTTCTTCAAAAATGCGTTGCTCTTAATATTTTTTTACTTCAAAGATGTATTCTTGATAATATTTTTTCTTCTTAAATATATTGCTCGAAAATTATTTCTTTAAGAATATATTAAAATATACATTTTTCTTCAAAAATGTATTGCTAGAATTTTCACGAGAAAAATCTATTTTTACACTTTCATATTGTTTTGACCCCAATTTGGGGGTTAACTATTTGCCTATAACTGGAACCCTAACAGGTGTTACCACCCCGAGTCAGGGTGGATATGGGAACAGCAGCAATTAAGAGGTGGTTCCATACTCTTCAAAACTTTCCATTTAGACGCCTTGCTGCCAGATGCAGTTTATCGTCAAACCCAGGATCCGGATGTACTTTATCGTCACACCCAGGACGCCTCTTTGTGGGGTTTTACCCCTCTGCAGAGGTGCAGTCGGCGTATTCTGAAGCCCCAGCCGACAGGGTAGTCGAAGAGCTGAGTACCAATTCCAGATAATATATTCACTTACGTGCTAATACCCTGGAGAAATCTACTTTTACTCCCTGACAACTATGGGTTAATTAGTAAAACTTTTATAAGTAATTTATTATTGTTGCCAAAAAATTATTACAATCTAAATTATTTGCTGACTTTAAATAACCTTCAATAGGTTGATAAGCCGTAAGAAACAAATCATTCTATCAAAATCAAAATTATGAGATTCTTCTTTCTCTTTACAGTCAACTTGTCTCTATTGCATCGAGGACTTAATGTTCTAGTCAGCCTTTTCAACATTTTGATTTCATTTTAAGTCGACTTTATGAAAAGAACAGACTATCTAATTATCGATTCTATGTAGAAATTTCGGCCTTTGACTGATTTTAACAATTAGTTTTATTTACAAATTTGGCTTATTCTCCTTTGGCATTTATTTTTTATTTTATCTTTCATTATTCCTACTGTAAGCTTTCTCTGTATTCCAATTGTAAGGAAGATACTCCAGCTTTTTCTCGAATAACTGCTACTGTAAAACAAATAGTTTCATTCCGAGAAAATTAAGCGCTTCACTTCAAGTAAAACGTCAATTTTTTATATATGCTCCTTGTCCCCATAATATTCTTTTTACATAATCATTTCACCCCAAGCAAGGCAATACAGCTGTTAAGACACAAGGGTTTACTAAGAGTGAAACAATCTGAGAAAATTATGGTAAGAGGACATTAAAAGATCAGGATTTGAGGAGACATGACAACGAGTGACATTGCATTTAAATTTTACATGATCAAAGTTGACTGGAAAGGAAGAGGCCGGAAGAGAGTTCTACAAGTGAGGTTTATTAAAGATGCATTTTGATTTTAGTTCGTACAATTATGTTGAACAATAGCATGACAGTAAAGAATAATCGTATGGACTCCACGTCTTTAAAAATGTCCTTTTATTATATTAATCTCGGTCATGAATTCTTCTAATGCAGGAAAGACTTCTTCCGAATGGTGGATAGGAATCCTGTGACGTTTCCTGCAATCGTGAACATACGTTTTAGAACTCAAAGTTAAAAGATTATGGCACATGACTTTCTTTCTTTAACTCGATTCAATGTTACATTTTCTTAGTTGAACCTTTATAGTATTATTATTATTAGTAGTAGTAGTAGTAGTAGTAGTATTACTAGTAGTAGTGATTTATTTTAAGCATCATCTTCAACATCATTTACTATTAGTAATATTAATGGTACTAGTGGTTGGTTCTTACAATATTTAATGTTGACTGTTATACGGGGCACCGAGCAAATACCGAACTCACTACTTAGCATTAATATTCAACTATAATAACCCAACTAAGTTCATCCGGGGTATGACGATAAACTACATTTGGCAGCAAAGTCACTTATCGGGAAGTTTTTGAGAAATCTGAATCTGTTGTTCCCAGATCCACCTGACCCGAACTGGTAGTACATATTAGGATCCCAGCTATAGGCAAATATTTAACCCCTATTTAAACACTACTTTTTTTTTTTATCTTTTAACCCCAAGCAAGGTGGTACCGCAATTTATTAAAAGGGCACTACATAAGAGTAAAAGTTTAGGCAGGAGGAGAGTGAAGAGAAAAACGAACCAGTTACAGGGGGTGTCAGAGAAAGGGCAAGAGAAGGATGAGAACACAGGTGTGAAGACAGTTACGAAGGTAGAGAGAAAGGAAAAGAAGAAGATATACGGGGTGATGTAGAAAGGACTGGAATTACATAAGAGAGGTTAAGTATTAGGCAGGAGGAGAGTGAAGACAAAGACGAACCAGCTACAAGGTGGTGAAAGAGAACGAGCAAGAGTAGGATGTGAACACAGGAGTGAAGACAGTTACGAAGGTAGAGAGAAAGGAAAAGAAGAAGATATACGGGGTGATGTAGAAAGGACTGAAGTCAAGTGCATAAGATATGGGAATCGACATTGCATTTAAATTCCTGGAGGTTGTAGCCGTCAAGAAAAGCAAGTATATGGAAGGGAATTTCACAGGCGGGAAGTGCGAGAAAAGAAGCTGATGGAGTAGAATTGTCGGTTGCATTTGGTTGATCTAACTGTAAATGGGTGGGGCCTTGTTGCCAGTCTGGTTGCACGAGTAAATTCTTATGGTGGGGGCACCTGTGACTTAAGTTCGTAGAAGCAGAAGACATGAAAATATTTGTAGAAGAGACAGAGGGAAGCCACATCCCGCCGGTGAGAAAGTGGCTAGAGTCGAGCTGCCAAGTTGGGATCTATCACATTACAGATTCTCCTTTGGAACCTGTTGAGAACATTGACATGAGAAAAATATATTTTATAGTAAAAAAAAAGAAAAAAATTTTCGAAAAAAAATTACCAACAATATATTTGACTTGTGATAAAAACCCTTTTTACAAAAATACGTCAATGAAACCTGATCTACAAATTGATTTCTTATAAAGAATACATATTCTATTCATATGAACCTATCCTAAAATATTGTCGGCATTATGCCGTAAAACAAAATTAACTAAACCAAACCTGACTAGCTTACGATGCGGTGCTAATAGTAGTAGTAGTAGTAGTAGTAGTAGTAGTAGAGAAGTAGTAATAGTAGTAGTAGCAGTAATAAAAGTGTTAACATAAAAAGGATATCTCGATAAGTGTGGCCCTATAAGACAGGTTAATATTTGTAGCTGCTAGAAAATTCAAGTTCAAATGAATATGTAATATCCAAAAAGGCATCTTTTTATTATAAACAGATTAAATAGACAAAAATAACAATAACTCCAATAATAATAATAATAATATTGTTAATAAGTTCTATAATTGGTTTCATGAAATCAGACTAAACATCTGCTTCGCGTAAGTAACTGACCACGCCTGCAATACTCAAACTTTACAGGAGAGGTACTGCGGCCTTATTTGGGGTGGAGCTTCTCAGTCTTCATCGGATTGATGTTTACGTTGTTGCGATGACACATGCACAAGAAGGTTGGCTGGATGATTTTGTTTAGCGTCATATCAACCTCTGTGGGTTATTTAATGCTAAAATCTAACTATTTTTAACGCAATTGTATGCCTTCAACTGCAGATAAAATTTAATGTTGGTCATTTTGCTATAAAAAGTATTATTGTTAATTTATTTATATAAAAATGTATTGCTGACATTTTTACGAACAAAAAGTATTTATAAAAATATAACTTTCATAGTGTTCTGTTTTTGTTTGTAGGTTCACTATTTGCCCCATAGCTGGGACCCTAAGTTAGGATGAACCTTGGAAAAACTACAATTAACAGGTGTTTTCACGCTCTTCAAAACCTCCAATCTCCCGATCTCCTTGCTGCTGGATGTAGTTTATCGTCATACCCAGAACGATGCACTGAAAGGAGAAAGAACGCTGAGAATATTAAATTTCATTTTTTTAAAATTTACCCTCCATAATGAGTCGGACCATAATTTTCATTTAAAAAATGCTACTCCAATTAAAATAAAAAGCAATTTACTAAGAGCAAAATGTATAGAAAGTGGTTTAAATGCTGGATCATCCACAATAAATTAACGTCTAATTCATTCTAACCTTTCTTGATAGCTCTTTTATTATCATAATGATGGATACTTAATAACAAAAGTGATATAAAAATAAGCAAATAAATCGGTTAGATTCAGTCAGTTAAGTGATACACGCTTGGGCTATCATGTCTCGAAAGAGACATGACTGACCGGGCAGAAAATTATCACGCAGTAGGTTGCCATTACTTTCTGCGGCAGACTGATTGCAAGCCAAGACTATAGAACCCAATCTGTCCTGTTATTTAACCCATAATTGGAGGGAAGAAATGGATTATTATCTTTCCCAGGGGTATGTGCGCGTAAGTGAATGCAACGAATTCAACTGGAATTCCCCGATTTCTCATTCGGTTAGATTAAATACTCCAAAACATGTATTTTTAAAAGATATGAATTAAATTTAAAATTCTCAGCGATTCCTCTCCTTCCTGAATATGTTCTGTGTACTGGTTCTTTAAGCAGTTTCAGAAAATCAATAATAAAAACAGTATTTTCGAAATCAGAGGCAACTAACTTGTGGTTTTCAACGCATTGCTTAGATGTGACACAAGGCCGAAAGTATGGGGCACCCACTTGTAACTGATCTAGCGAGACAAGCTTGCTAATAATTGCACCACATCGAAATGATTTTCTAAGCGTAACTTAGAGGTGGCACAAAGCCGAATCTATGGGGTACCCAGTGAGGATTGAACTCATTATTCAGTCGTAAATCATCTAGCGAGACAAGCTTGTTAACTATTACACTATACTGAAGCGCTCGCATTTTATTATTTTTATATTGCATCGCACTAAGCAGTATGTGAAAAAAAAGCAGAATTACATGATGCATGCTAATTTAAGTAGATAACCATCCATATGACGTTTACAACGCAGCATCTCTCTCTCTCTCTCTCTCTCTCTCTCTCTCTGTCTATTTACCTATCTATCTGTCTATCTATATATGTATGTTCTATCCATTTTAGCTATTGTTGTTGTTAAAAGTCCTCAATTTATGAAGGTTTCTGTTATTTGGTAAAGTTCTTTGTAATTCCATCGCAGCCAGCTCACGATGATCCTCTCTAAGACCTACAGGTTTTCAGTTACTCAAAACTATTTTTCATCATTGTTCAGAGAAAGTGGTTGTATACAGTTAACAGCTTAGAGATTTTTAAAGAATTGGGAGGCATGCATAGCATACCTATGATAATTCTGACTCAAATTCTGAGGTTAATATTTTGGTTTTGTAGCATTATGTTTTTTTATCTTTTGTTTTTTGATTTTGTTTTTTGGACAAACAGAAAAATAAGGCTATGGCGACACAGTGATTAAAAGGAAATTTTAGAAAAAATCCTCAATTATTATTTGATTTCTGAAAGTACAGAGTTTTATTCATTGATTTCTTGGTTTTCCTTTGATCTGTGCTGACATTGTTGTTCTGTTACCTATGCGAAGTGACTAAAACGTGTCAAAGTTGGTTATCGAATACAAAGTTGTCTTTCCCCGAAACTAGTTGAACTAACAACATTAGGAAATTGCCTTTGCAGCTATTTTAACAGTACGTCAGACAATAACAAATGGACACATAATACCAATAATTAAATGAACAATCTAGGTTGGAATTTGCACTGATTACTGATACTATATTCGGTTCTGTGAACCATCACGCCATTTCATACATTTTTTATTCGACCGCAGTCGAGGTCATGGAGTCCAGAACCCAGTGCCACCTTAATTATAAAATCTGTTATCTTTTTTCTTATGACTGTGTAGTATTCGCCTTGGCAGATCTACGTACAGTTTTGAATTCAGAATTTTTTTCTCCTAGACTGATAGACAACCATGGCTACAGAACCCAGACTTCTGTTTACCCAATAGATTGGGGGTGGGAAGAGATGTATTGATTCCTTTCTCAAGTTTTTTTTCGAAAGTAAATGTAACAAAGTCGACCTGAATTCGAACGAGACTTACCAATTTCTCATACTGAGCTGTTTACCGTTGAGCTACCCACACGCTTTTTTTTTTACAATCTTAAAATTTGCTGTCTCGTGCTGATAATATTATAATCCTTGGTGTATCCAACTGTAATGTTTTGTTTTCTTCTTTACTGATAGACTCATTACAGAAGGAAATAATTAGGATCAGTTCCGTTATATTGTAAAAGAATATACCTAAATTACAACTTTTGTCTTAAGAAATGTACAAAGTCTAATTAATATGTTTATCTGATCGCTTAATGCATATCTGATTAACTTAATTTAAACCGTCATCTCTCACTTTGAAGTTTTGTTTTTCTTTTTTATCATTCATCTCTCTAAAAATTCCTAGATCCATATAAGCATATCTGATATATCTGATTCTTTAAAAAAAAAAAAAATTTTATTGCCTTCCGTTTGAACATTACCTGACTACTCTCCCAATTGTCTCGTTCTCGCGTTAAAAGTTTTATTTTCCTATAACGCGTCACGATTTGTTGAATTATTTTACTTCTTTCTTTCTTTCATTTATTTATTTTTTTACTTATTATTATTATTTTTTTTTTTTTTGCTTGCTTCTGTCGAGAGCGAGTTTCCGCCAACTTTTTATGTCAATATTGAATTTTCTGAAAACCGATTTGATGCTATCCATGTAATTTATTCTTCTTGTGGAAGGTGAAACTGCCATTTTTCTCCCGTTCGGCTTACAGATAAAGCAGAGTAAAAGAGATCCCGTCTATCCAAGGAATATCCAAACAATACATCCATCAAATATTCCTCTGAGATTCCGTTTTGTTTTTCTGGATCATCAGAACTGATAGCATCTCTTCATCATCGGCAGAATTCATGCAAGTAAGTTTCGAAAATATTTCACTATTTTCTTTTCTAAACTAACGATATTCGAAAAGTAACAATACAGATCTCAGATAGTAATAATAATAATAAGGAAAATTTAATTGCGCTTTCATTGACAAAGCAATCTGTTGGGTGAAATTGATAAAATCTTTCTATTAAAACGTTTTTTAAGAAAAAAAATAGTTTTTCCAAGTTCATTGTTATTGTCTTTTCCTTATATTGATGGGTGTTTCCTTCCTAACTTTTTATTTGAAGTAGCGTGAAAGGTCAGCATTTTCATGGCGTCATTATGTTCTCTTCGTATGTTCTATCCATTTTAGCTATTGCTGTTGTTAAAAGTCCTCAGGTGATGTGGTTTCTGTTATTTAGTGAAGTTCTTTGTGATTCTGTAGCAGCCAGTCCCCAAAGTTCGATGGAGGATGGTCCTCGCTAAGACCTACAGGTTTTCAGTTGCTCAAAACTATTTTTAATCATTGTTCAGAGAAAATGGTTCTATAGAGTTGACAGTTTAGACTTTTTAATGAGTTGAGAAGCATGTATAGAGTCCCTATGAAAAGTCGACTCGAATTCTGGGATTAATATTTTGGTTTTGTAATATATTGCAGTCTTGGACAAACAAAAAATAAGACACTGACAACACAATGATTAAAAAAATTTAGAAAAACACCTCGGATATTCTAATTGGGAAAATAATATGATAGTAAAAATATATTAATATGATGAAAATTTATTTTCAGTAAATCTTGTTTATTGGATAAATGAAAAAATCCATTTTGAATTTAATTCTGAAAGAACACGTCTTGTTATTGACATTTTAAAAAAATTATTTTCCCACTGGCGTCGAGATCTCAACAATTTAGGGAAGACCTGACGTGATGTAACTATAAATTCTATTCTAATAGTTTTTTTCCAACATATTATGCTTGTGGAATTCCTTTCCACATCCATATTTTCAAGCCAACTTTAATCTTTAAAAATTTAAATGAAATGTCTGTCGCTATTCACTGTCCCCTTAAATTCTGTTCTTTTATTGCTCTTTTCCAGTAATTTTTCGAATGAGCTCTTCGCTTTCGTACTTAGACTTTATGAATTCATGTGCAGTACTAGACTGGCGTCGAGATCTCATCAATTCACAGTTCATCTGGCTCGATGTAGCCGTAAATTCTATGCTAACAGTTTCTTTTCTTAGCAATTCTCGTTTGTGGAACTCCCTTATAGCCCTATGCATTCCAGCCAATTTTATTCATCAAAAATTTAAATGTGATTTCAATTGCTATCTACTATCCTCCTGATTACTCTTTTCTTCCCCTGTTTATTATTAATGATTCTGTTTCTAATTCTTCTACACCCTAAAATGCCTTGTTTT
Organism: Ascarosepion bandense; assembly: GCA_037127315.1. NCBI lineage: Eukaryota > Metazoa > Mollusca > Cephalopoda > Sepiida > Sepiidae > Ascarosepion > Ascarosepion bandense. The sequence continues at coordinate 2,591,868 of JBBBDQ010001568.1, read as the reverse complement.
AGTGGCTTTACTCCCTTGTATTAGGTGATACAGATAAAAAAAAACTTTGTCATTATTTATTTCTGTTAATATTTCTTCTTGTATGTGACGTACCCCTTCAGGACATGTACAATCATGGCGCTACACATTTTTCTCTCTTTGTGCCTCTTAATGAGATTTATCTTTTCGTTATCTCTCCCACTCACTGTTCAGCCATCTATTTACGCAAGCTCATGAGGTAGGTTGCTCACTACTTTCCTCTTTCCCCTCCTGCCTGTGAGTGTCAAATTCTCAAAGTTCTCTTTCCTCATATGTCCTAGAAATTTCAATTATCACTTTCTGATCCTAACTATATGCGTACTTTTTGTCCCATATTCTTTAAAACATCCTCGTGACTCACATGTTCAGTCCATGGTATTCTCAGCATCCTTCTGTAGAACCACGATTCTGTCGCCTCCAGTCTCTTCTTTTTAATAGTTTTCATTTATTTAAATTTATCACTTTTATAATATTTGTATTTAAAAACAGGCATCTCTTGACGGAGTCCAAAAAATACCCGGTTCAGAACAACTGTTTTGTTTATAAAATTCGGTTGCCTTGAAACCAATTTAAATTTTTATTTAATATGCAGAAACTTCCGTTGACTTATGACTGATATGTTCGTCACCACAAGCCATTCAGGGCTCATTAAAAGCTGCCTTGTGCTAGTCGAAAGGAGATAATTTTTCACAACATATTCCACTATTTTACCAAAATTGTTTAGTTCAGTCGACGAACGTGCATGAATATGTCCGTTATCTCGAACGTAATAATAAAAGTGTTGCATCAAATTTAATAATTTATTTTTCAACATAATTTCTCTCCTTTTAATTTTAATTAATTTTTAATTTAGCGATGAATATTAAAAATCTGGTTAAGACATCATACACTAAAAATTTCAGATTATAAAATGTCGGACTAAAAAAATTTGGGAAAATATTAGGATAAATTTTGAGGAATAAACTTTGACTATCTTAGGCGCTCATATATATATATATATATATATATATATATATATATATATATATATATAAAGACAAGTGGAAAAATTATTCTTAGCCGACGCGTTTTGACTTCTGAAGAACATATCAAGGCAACTGTACGGATTTATTTTATTACATGTGTTTATATACAAGAGCAAGGATGTAAATAAGGACAATGAAATAAATTCTACATTTGCTTTAATTTAGTCCCTCAGAAAATAGTTTTTCCTTTTGTGTTTTGTTTTTTTTTTTTTTGGTCATTTTGTTCCTTTACAGATCCGTACAATCTATGTGAAAATTATTAATGTGTGTGTGTGTGTGTGTGTGTGTGTGTGTGTGTGTGTGTGTGTGTGTATTGGTGAAGAAATTTTTAAAAATATGTTTGGTTTAATAATATTGACAAGTCCTATCTATAATATTTTTATAAATTTTTTCTAATTTCCGAATCAGGAATATTATCAGTAAATTTGCCAAAGTTTATATCCATTTTTACTTTATATTATTCTTGCCGAGTACTTTCGAACTTTCATTTTTAAGGATCGTGCATTGTGTACATTTACGGAAGGGTTTTTGTTTAATTTCGACGTTCACACATTTCCTAGAACCAATTTTAATTGACGAGTGACAACTGTAATTTTTCTGTATATTTTTAAAACACACTTCAATATAAAGAAAGAAAACTCATTCAATGTTGGATACTTCTTTTTTATTACAACAGCCTCCATAATATGTTTCTTTGAATTAAGTCTCATACAAAATTTTGGTGTTCTGAATATATAATTGTGTGTTTATTTGTGATATGTTTATATATATATATATATATATATATATATATATATAGTTATTAATATATATATATATATATCAGGCACATGACATCAGTAATTACTCAGGGTAGACAGCTTGTGACCTTTATAGACCAAATCTACAAAAATATAATATTTTGTATTTTATACATAATAATCAAAGCAAGAATCATAATTTTGTTATGAATATTGTTGGATTAGGTTCATATTATGCACAAAAGGTAAATGTAACTGCTGATTTATTTTATTCAGAGTAGGCACTATCGACATTTCCTACTTAGACGGAAGGTCCCTGATATATTCTGTGTTTATCAAAAATACTTTTACAAACTTTGGGGCGGGTTCTCTGAAACAAAACAAGGACAAAAGTGCCTATAAACATATGTCCGAAAATCTTTCGTGTTTTGAGTTATTAACTCGATGCCGCTGTGTTGTCATGTAGACTAGGTTATATTTGTCATTCATGTACATTCGTGCTTAATTTGTCTTTAACGTGTCTAGTAGAGAGTTAACTCAAAAATGTTCTGTTTAACAATGGCAGTATATACATATCGTGAGCAGATAGATATGATTTTTATATGCGACCGCATGAATAGTAATGGACGCAAGTATACACAGTTGTATGTGTTCCCAGATCGAAGACAGCCGAATCATCAAAACTTTGTCATTGTTTAACGTCTCGTTGCCGAGACAGGATCAGTGGCACCAGAAACTATGGATCGAGGAAGACCGAAATTCGCTCGTACGCCTGACCACGAACAACAATATGTTGGCACACATCAAGTGGCCTTATCCAGTCGTACATCACATAGTACCGCGAGGAGGGTGCTTTAAGAGCAACTCATGTATTCCTATCATTTGCAACGTGTGCAGTGTCTTTCGTCCTCTGGTCACTCACCACGGAATAATTTTTGCGTTGTTTGTCTCTTCAGTTTTGTTTACAGATGAGACCACATTTCGAAGAGATAGAACAGCAAATTTACACAACCAACATTTGTGGATGGATCGGAATCCCTATGGTGCAATACAGCCCAGACATCAACATCAGTTTACGATTAATGTCAGGGCTGAAATTGTAGGTTCGCATGTTCTCCCAGCACGTCTTACAGGAACTTTTTACAAGGACTTTATTTTGATCTAAACCTGATAGAGGATGTACTCCTGCTTATACGAAGACGCATGTGGTTCATGCAGGATGAAGCTCCAGCACATTTTATTCACATTATCCTTTATGTACTGGCTAGCACCTATCATAAAAGATAGATAGCTTAGGGGAGAATCGGTTCCATAGCCTGCACGCTCCCCTGACATGAATTCTTTGAATTTTTATATGTGGTGCAATCTAAAACAATTAATAACGAGCAGACATTAATAATGCAAAGACCCTTCTTCAAAGTATCATGGATGCCTACGAAAACATTCGATACTGTGTGGGAGTATTTGAAAGGGCCAGTCAGTCCATGATCCGACAGATATATACGTGTATAGAAGCAAGCAAATGAAGTCCTATACAAAGTGATAACATCAGCATATGGATCAGTTATAACAAATATGATATAAGTGGTAAGGAAACTGAACATAAAATAACGCTGCTCTAGGAATAGTTTTGTCCTACACGGAAAAACGCTGCAAAAACTAAACATCTGACCACACTTTTTCAACCAACCTTAAGTAGAAAGAATATATCGGATCTATAGCTGCATTTACTGCTAGAAAGGTTGGGCCTATGCGCCGGGCCAGAAAGTTTATCGCGTCATAATCTATCTTTCACATTTATAAATCTACCATTTGTCTGTGCATTGGATATTGGTGCCATATCTGGTTGGGTGCTCCTAGTATTCATCTCGAGGTTCGCGATAAGATCAAAAGAAAAATCTAACTAGGCATTGCGACTTCAGTCAATTTTTCACCGATGTGATGTGACTTCCCTCTGTCTTTTCTGCAAATATTTTCATGGCAACTAATATGACTAGCTTTTTTTTTCTGGTGACCTGTCAACATGAATTTAAGCGTGCTACTAAATTAACATTTAGGTCCCACCCTTTTATTGTTGAAATAGTTAAAAGCAGTCTTCACTTCTACTCGAACAGTTTCTTTTCTCACACTTCCCACTTTAATTGCTCCCATGGTAGCTACACTGGCCAAAAAATTAAATGCAACATTAATTGCCATCTTTTATTTTCTTGAATCCTGTTCATCTTTTATATTTCCTTCGATACCCCTGTACCCAGTATTTTCTTTCACTATAATCCCTGTACACTGGTAGCAGTACAGCTTTTCTTGGAGTGAAATGATAAAACAATTAAACTAAGAACTTGATTTTTGTATTCCAATAACCTTGTCTATTCTAGACATTATGCATGGCGCCAAGCCCGTTCAGAAATATCTAATCTGTCAGTTAAACTTTCTCATATCAATAACTAAAAATGACTTGAAGCAAAGGAGGCCTGTAGTTCTTAGTGACGATCATCCTTCCTCAAGTCTTGTCGACTGGTGCTACACAATCACAATCAAAGAACTGTATCAAATAACAAAAACTTCATCACTTGAGCACGTTTAATAATGTCTAAAATGGGTGACACATGTAATGCAAAAAGAAAATAATAACATCAGATGTTGATGTCCACAGTACTTCAAACAAAAAGTTAGGAAAGAACACCCCCCCCAATACTATAAAGAGTTCAATGAATTCGAGAAACCTATTTTCCTGAAAATTTGTTTTATCCAAAGAAGATTCAGCAGTATTATCAGTCGTGATCAGGCCGACCGGTTTCAGTCACTCCCCACCCCGCTGTAAGGTTGTTTTTCTATAAATACTTTCTTTTTATGGTCATGGTTGGGATGAGCCCTTCGCTATGGTAGCGAGACTCTTTGAATTTAAGCGCAATACTAGACTGGCAACGAGTTCTCATCAATTTATAGTTAAACTAGCGAGATATAACCGTAAATTCTATGCGAACAGTCCCTTTCCTTATATTTTTAGCTTGCGGAAAGCCTTTCCCGTTCCATACTTTACAGCCAACTTTAATCTTCAAAACATTAAATGCAATATCAACGCCATCTACTGTCCTCTTGATTACTTTTCTTGTTCTCACTCTTTAATAAAGATTCTGTTTCTAATTCTCTCACAGCCAGTAACCCCTTGTGTCTTAGCGTCTTTACTGCCTTACATGGGGTGAAATCAATTTAAAAAAATGAAAAAATAGAAAGGTTTTATACATTTTAACTGAGGCATTGCTGACTGTTCGGTCATGAAACGGCGAATGTTCCCGTATAAGCAATACAATTTAAGGAATATAATATTACCATTAGGAATTAGAACAGACACTGCACTTTGATCCTAACCAGATAGTTAGGGTGTGAAGAAATCTGTAATTTTCGCAAACCTACTTTTCTACGGGACAATGGCACATTGATTTAAAGCATGGTTTATGTATTTGATGACATAGTAATCGAGAGCTCAATTGCTGAGCAGGGTAGTATATACTTGAATTCAATGAAAACAGCACAAGCAATAACTGTTCAATACTAAATCAGATATAGACGATGTATACGATATATATAAGCAACAGAACCAGAAAAAACCTACCCGCATGGATTAAGCAGTATTCAGTACGAAATTTTTTATAACTTTCTTAGATTGACAAACACCCTGACGAAGATCAGAGAACGAAATGGTAGTACTGCTGGGGTGATAACAACATTTTACTATTTCAAAGATAGTGTTGTTTTATTTTTAAAAATCAACATTCAAAAATGGAATTTTCTGTTTCGAATAAAATCTCTTAAATAAAAATAATCACAAAGAACTTTTTCCTGTCTTCAACCAAACTTTTATATATATATATATATATATATATATATATATATATATATATATACTAACAAAATAGCAAGATCGCCAAGACCGACCGCGGTTTCGCACAACGGCTCGTCAGGGCAAAGGCAGATCATTACTAACCAAATAAATACACACTAAGACTAACCCAAATGCAGAAGAGGTTGGATGGAAGGGAAAAAAAAAAAAAAAAAAAAAAAAAATAGCTGGGAGGGGGGTCTTCCATAACTTTCGATATTCTAAGTAAGGAACTTCATTTTATGCATCCTACACTTATTCAATATCTCAGTTCTAGAGTTAATAAGCCTATTAGTGGGTTCAAACTTAGCTATAGCTAGCTTCTCCTCATCACAAAGTTTGCAAAATTTATTATTCTTATTACTAATGGGGCACTTTTTTATTATTTCCCACTTCAGAATTGGGTCCTTTTTACTTTTAGCTTTTATCTCCCACACATATGTAGATAACGCCGTACTATGTTTATATCTAACGTTTTTGAAGGACGTTCTATGATTATAAAACCTACTTTTAAAATTGTCGTGTGTAGATCCTATGTAAGTCTTAGGGTTTTTGTCGTTTTCGCCAACATAGACCTTAACTTTGTAGACTACACTTTTCTGATTACAATTACCCTCAATCGGGCAGTCCTTTTTTGCTCTACAATTACACTTATTCTCCTTAACTTTATTATTGCCGGAGGCAGTTTTCTTTTTTTTCCCCCTCTTTGCCCAAAGCTTTATAGCCGAGGGCAATAACGGATTTAGATTCTGCTGGTCGTTCATAGTCTTAGAAATTCCCTTCTATAAAATTTTGAGATTAGAATACACGCAGAGTCGGTTTAATAATCATAGTTATTATTATTATTATTATTATTATTATTATATATATATATATATATATATATATATATATATATATATATATATATATATATATATATATATATGGCGTGTGCAATGATATACTCGATAAAAGGGTCTGTCTTCTTCTACTGAACGCTCGTGGCCCAGAGGTAGAATCGCCGATTCGGTCGGGTTTCAATCCTGGGTTAGGAAGCGATCGGAGCCTAACCGTACTTATGAGCTGTGTTACGGCAAAACAGATCTGTCTGCAGATGACTATAGTATATATATATATATATATGTATGTGTGTGTGTGTGTGTGTGTGTGTGTGTGTGTGTGTGTGTGTGGCTCCTATCATATTCGCAGAGGTTAGGGACCAGAACCGGCCGCGAATAGTTAGGATGTGCGACTACTTGTAAGCACCGATTTTGATTGTTAACCCTCCCATCCTATGCCTTAAATTTTCATCCTACAAACATTTTATATTCTTTTAAAAAGAGTTTTGGAAAATAATACTCTATTTGTGACCATACACGTAGCGTACATTTTTTCATACGTACAGTAGCCGTTTTTAATTACGCATAGGTCGATACAACCATTGAAAATACTGTATAAAATATGTGTAACAAGACATAAAATATTGTATAAAGTTTAAAACATTTTCTAAAAACAGAACTGTGATGATACCTCTAGACTTAGCATAAATTTTCTTCTATACGTACAATAACTGTTTTCTTTTACGCATACATAAGTACAACTATTGAAAATATTAAAATACGCACGTGTACAGTAGTAACAGACAAAAATGAAAATACTTAATAATAAAGAAATTAGGTCGACGGACCTGCTCCTTCCTCATTTTCTTCTTCCTCCTCAAAAACCCTGACATCCTCTTCTTGCTGGGCTTCTTCATGTCTTCTTGCGAATTATGTTGCCGTCTAAGGATATATTCATTTTACGGCAGTCCGTAATCCTCAAAGACAAGCCTGACTCCACCTTGACAATCGTACTATTTCGTACAGTAGAGACGGTTTTGGCTCTACTCGAGAAGCTAATGGAAACAGTTTTCCTTATTTAAGCTTTTTTCTTCTTGATGCATCTTACGATAATTTTGTTCACGTGGTACTGCCGGGACACTGCCTGCATATGACTTCTCTTCTTTCAGCATATCAAGAAGGGACACCGTTCCTTATAGCTCATAACCTTCTTCTACCGCTTAGTCTACTTGTCAGAAGTCTTAGAAGCTGGACATTTAGGCGGCATATTAGGGTGTATGTAAAAGTAAAATAACAAAAGCGAATTCACAAAGATTCACAGAACACAAAGCTAGTCAACTAGTCGGATCCACGGCTTCTCCGAAAATGACCAGGCGTTTTGCGAATCAATCAATGGGCGCCGGTTTTGTACCGCATCCGATCACCAACCGATAGCGTTCGAGTATTAAAGCAAACATATGCACCACACATGCACGCAAACGTTGCACCACATTTAAGACGCCAGTCGTAGATATTTTCTAGAAAAAAATTCGCGAATATGTGAAAATGCAAATGCTGAAAGGTGAATAGGCGGAGGTTCGCTATATATATATATATATATATATATATATATAGCGAATCCCCGCCTATTCACATTTCATATATATATATATGTGTGTGTGTGTGTGTGTGTGTGTGTGTGTGATCTGCCAGAAAAGTAACGGAAATAGTGCCACAAAGAATTTATTTTAATTCGAAACAATACACTACATGGTTTTACATTCAAAGTAACCTCCTTGAATTTTTAATGTCCTTTTCCGTCCATCACGTTCTCTGCACTGATGAAAGGATTTCTCTTGATGACCCTAAGCCCAGTCGTTACGGCGCTCTTGGTGATCTTCATGTCTTTAAAACGGATCCCCTTGATGATTCCCTTGATCTGGTGGGGATGGGGAGAAAGTCATACGGAGCAAGATCAAATGAATAAGGACGTTGTTCCAGTACGACGACGTTCTTCTCGGCCAGGAACTGCTGGATGTTCAGGACGTTGAGCGCAGGTGCATTGTCGTGTAGAAGCAGCCACAATTTGTCCAGCCAGAGCTGTCGGTACTTCACTTCCACTAAGCGAAGAAAACGATTCAGAATCTCTTTGTAGACTTCTTGATTGATCATCTGGCCCTGTAGTAAAAGCTCACTGTGGACAATGCCTCTAACATCAAAGAGGGGATAAGGCCTGTTACTTTTCAAACTGACCTCGTATATATAAATATATGTGTATGTGTGTGTCCAAAATGTATACACACTTTTACGATGTATAGCTCAAATTAACTTGCTTTCTGTCCAGATTTACTCGTTAGTATTACTAATGTCATCCATGCTTGGCTTTGGTCAAATAACATTAATTCTAGACTGCTACTGGAAACACGAAAATGCAGTTGAATTTCAAAGGCTGTATCGAATTCATTTAGGTTCACTCACGCAGCTTACAATCTCACGAATTTTAAATCAATTTGAAATTGATGGTAGTGTAGACGATGTTTACATGAAGTTTTCCGGAAGACTACAGTATCAACCACGCCCTAATGTCACCCAGGCTTTGCTTTGATCAAAGAAAGTCCATCCTAGACTGCTACTGAAAGAAGTATCGAAGAGTTACATTCAGATCAACCCACGCAGCTTAAAATCTCACGAATTAGAAATCAATTTGAAAATTTTAAATCAATTTTAAATCCGCAAGACCACGCCCTGTGAAACAAGAAAGAGTTATGGAAAAAATTCGCCGAAATCCAAGAAAAACTACCAAAATGTACATTGCTGCTTGTGATTTCACTGTATCACGTTGTCAGCAATGTCTGGATAACATTAATTGGAAAACATGCGACAACAAAATCTTAAGAGGCTGCATTTCTAATAAATACTGTCTTCATATGTATTATTTCAATTAGATTTGGTCTCTAATTATTTGAATTATTTCTTGAAAAAACTTCAATACACACACACACATACACACACACACACACATATATATGTGTGTGTGTGTGTGTGTGTGTGAAATGCGTATATATATATATATATATATATATATGCAATTTGTTATATATATTAAATTCTTTATATATTCGCGGTACTTATTTGAAAGCGCTCAATATCAGTCATAGAGCTGACATATTCATATGAATAGGTGTACTTATCTATATAAAAACACTATAGGCGTGCCTCCTTCTACCGAGCGTCCCTACCTCAGATGTAGAATCGACGACTGACGTCAATTCGGTCGGGTTTCAATCCTGAGTAAAAGCAATCGGATATCTAACCGTACTGATGTGCTTTGATACAGCGAAGTAGACGTGTTTGCGGTTGACTATATATATATAAAAATTGCGGTTGACTATATATAGATAAAAATTGCGGTTGACTATATATAGATAAAAATTGAAAATAATTTTCCAGATTAAGTTTTGCTTGACGAATCAGTTGTTGAAATTAAACAGTAAATTATGTTTCAATGTTTTATTGCTTGGCGTCAATATGAAATTGTGACGGACGGACATACACGGCTCTTATTGTAGTATAGATTATATTTTGTAGTTTTGCTGTGCTTGTTTTTACTAATCTTAAATTGGCGCCATTTTGTCGGCCTGAAACATCTAGTGAGGAACAAACTCACAAGAACTGACCAGCTCGAAGCTCGCTATTATTGCTAACAAGACTTTGTGATTCGTTCATTTTTATTTTTAACATTGTTATGTATCATATAAACGCATCGACATTACAACTTCTGTGTTATTGAAAACCTTTTTTATTTTTTAAATAATTATTTTAAGTTTACTTACATTGTCTTATATTACTAACATTCGGCTTAATTTTCTTTATATTCACTGAGAGATATTGAATCAATAATAAATCATTAGCCATAGCTTCGATATTTATTACCGTCTGCTTCTTGAAATTAACCTCATTCTGTTTTTCAGAATAAAGAATATTAAAGCACGTTATTATGTTTCAGTTACTCAAATTTTATTTATGATTTAGAGTTGGTTTTATCATTTATCGATTTAATTATTTTTCTTCCCCAATATTAATTTCACACTGTTATTTTTTCTTCTATACAATTTTTCTCAGCTACAATCTGCATTTGTATAACGTCTTTGCGAGGTTCCTATCATATCAATTGTCATTTTTGAAACACCACGTTATCTCAGAGGAAGAAAAATTTATGAACGCTGACTACGAAAATCGATACGAAGGAAACTTATTTAAAAATGTGGATCTATTAAAATGTGGAATCTGTCTACTAAAAAAGTCATTAACAGATTGAATTTTTCTGTGCAACTTAATATACAGAGTTTATAGTTTCGATGTGAAACTATAAATAGTAAAATTGAAACTGGTTACTTATTCGAACGTCTACTCGAAAGGAATGTGACACAATGGTAATGGTCATATTAGCCATTTCCTTATAAGGAAACACTCTGTTGCAGAAAACTTGAGTAAAAATATATTGCCAAGTTTATTGTCGTTAAAGAAATATACTGACAAAATATGAAAGCTCACTGGGTAATCGAGTTTTTCATAGTCATCTAGAATGTGAGGACTCGGTGAAGGGTGTTGTCTAGAAAAAGACAGTTTTGTGGTCAGTGAAGGGTGTTATCCTGAACAACTCAGTTTTGTAGTTGGTGAAAGGACAGTTTTGTGGTCGATGAAGGGTGTTGTCCGTAGTCGATAAATAGTGTTGTTCTGAAAAGAACAGTTTTGTAGTCGGTGAAGAATTTTGCTCTAAAAAGGACCGTTAAGTGTGTTTCACTTAAAAAGTACAGTTTTGCAGCCGGTAAAGGGCTGCTACGGGTGAAAGCTGGCTTATAATTGCTGCGGGCCGGCTGTGGTTGCAGCTGGAATTGATACTACACTTTGATCACGGGAATCTTCAATGTGGATGTCATATTCATTTAACCATATATTTGTTGCACAAGGCAGAAAGGATAATGGAAAAAGGCTGGCCGACACTTCTAGCTAGTCCGACTCACTCACTACCCATCTACTGTAACAATTGACGCAATCACCACAAGAAATAATTCTATTTCATCCAACCCCGTCATGTACCATGATAATAAATTTTTACAGGAGGTGGCTAACAACACTAATCAAATTTCTGAATATGTACATTTGTTTTTTACAAAAAGTACAGAAATATATTCACATAAAATGAAGGGTGTAGATGACTCAAAGTTAATATTTACCCCTTGCCCCCCAAATAAGACGTGGATGTAACAGAAGGTCAAGCATTTATGTGGGGAGCCAAAACGCCTGCGCACAGGCAAAGGCAAAAAAATTGACCAGTCCCCGCGCTGGCCTCGGTTGGACCACACTTTGGTGCAATAGGGGGATGGTGTCGCCTCGGGAATCTATTCGGCGAGACCGGGCATCCCTCAGTATAATTTTTCTCAACTGCATGTCTGTCCTCGGACAGAGATACAACGGAGCTGCACTCTGCCCGACGACAGAGACGCAAGCGAGAAATGATGATCCCCACCTGACGCAGGTGGTGAGTATTTTGAGGTGACTCAAAATGACATGTTTTATGTGTTTGCGAAGCATTTTTTTAAGCGTATGCTATACGACAGTCACTGGTCCTGTTAGTTGAGGTTTCTTTTTCCGGTTGTGTTCCAAAAATGTGGGCTCGCAGGATACGACAACTTGACGTTCATTGACAGAACAGCTAGTACTACCGTCGATTGAAATTTATAAAAATCTTTCTCTTAAAACAATTATTCATGGAAATAGATTTCGAAAGTCTTCTCTGTGTTATCGATTTTTTTTACAGTATCGATTGGGGTTTCCTTTCTAACCTTTTGTGTGAAGTAATGCAGAACGTCAACATTTTGATTATGTCATCATTTTCTCTTCGAGTTATGTTTGTTAACCATTTTTAATTGTCATTGCTGTTGAAAGTTATCAACTGATGAGGTTTCTGCTATTTAGTAGTTTTTTGTTTCTGATTATGTAGCACCAGTGGTTTGAAGAAGGATAGTCTTTGCTAAGCTCCACAGGCTGCATTCGCTCAAAGTCGTTTTTAAACATTGATCTTAGAAAGCGGCTGTATGCAGTTGACAGTTTAGATATATTTAGAACCAACATAGTCTAGCCAAATGGGCTACGAAGAACAGTAAGTCAGACAATGCCAAATGTGCGACTTCAAGCGAAAGTTCATGAGATCTTATAAAAGAAAAATATTCTACCGAAGAATTTTTCTTTTAATAAAATCTACCTAACCAAATTGGTAAACGAAAATAAATAAATATACTGTTTAATAAACAAATGCAGCATCTAGTCAAATATGAGTATCCACTTAAAATAACGCTTAAAGTAATAAAATCTTTCAGGTTAATAAAAATATCCATTCTAAAAATTCGATTTGTTTATATTTGAATACGAAACTGTGCAGACATGAAACAATTTTCAGGAGATCTCTGACGAGAGAAATTTAGCTTAAAGGTATGAAGTTCAAATATTGCAAAACAGATTGAACAGCATGATAGCTATATGAAAGCCTCCATCTGACGCGGCAATTTAAATACCTGACTCTAGTTTTACGCTCATGTGTTGGTTCTGAAGCAAATTAAGGTGTTGGGTAAAGACAGAGTATTCTATGTTGCATTTTCTTTTCTCTTATACTAAATTTGTTATATCTGATCTATATACAGAAACTTTTAAAGTGTTTAGTATTTACTCATTCCACATCTTAAATTATATATAGATTCAGGGTATATATCATCACTGCTTTCATTCCAATTCAAAATCAATTTTCTGTTTTAAACAAACTTATCTTGAGTCCAATCTCTTGGAACACTTTTTTTTATAATCATATCACTTCAAGCAAGACATTTTACTGCCACTGTTTTGCAGGGGGTTACATAGGGGGAAAGTTATGAGAAAGAATGACAGGTTATAGGGGGGTGTCAGGAAGTGGGTAAGAGAAGGATGAGAATATTGATGAAAGTGGGGTGGATGGAGAAAGGAGCATGAGGGAGAGGATGCAGGTTAAGTGAGATAGGAGATGACTATTGACTTTACATTTAAATTCTTGGATATTATAGCTGCCGGAAAATCAAGTAAATGGAAGGGAATTCCACAGGCGGGAAGTGCGAGAAAAGAAGCTGATGGTGTAGAATTTGCGTTTATTTATTGGTTTCACAATAAAAGGGTGGGACCTAGTTGCTAATCTTGTGGCTCGAGTAAATTTATATATTATATTTATATATACTTGGTAAAGAATGTTGATTTTCTGTTTAAGATCATTCTTATAACAACTAAAATACGTACGTTTTCAGCAGAGTCCCCCTCATCATCAATACACTGGCCTTGGGAGGAAAAAAGCAGGATTGTTGTTGTCTATTGGTAGATTCGTTTGGGATGTGGTATGTGCTTGAAAATGCGCAGTTTATATTTTACGAAAAGAATACATAAACTGGTGCTTCTACTTCATCTTTTTCGTACTCTTGAAGAGGCTTGAAATGTTTCCATAATGCGGTCCTCGTGAGGATATGTAAGATTTTTAGACCGGTTAATTTATTCTATTTGATCAATGGTTTCCGTGAATTCTGAGTTTAGAAACCGATTTAGAAGATGTGAGATCGACAAAGCAAGTCTAAAATTTTCTATTGAAAAGGTAAGCTATTTCCTAGAGTTGTTCGATGACATATATACCATCATTACAACACTTACCAGAACGGAAATCAAACTGAACTCTGAGGACTTGACTTTCATAAAACGATAACAGCCTAAATAATATCAGTTCATTGCCACACGTGACACACGCTTAGGCGATTATATCTCGAAAAAAGACATGACTAACTGGGCAGAATTTTCCGATAATAGGTTGCCGTTATTTTCTGCTGTAGCTTGGTTGCCAATCAATACAATCTGTTCTGCTATTTAACCCACAGCTAGAGGGAAAAGAGACGGATTAATACCTTTCCCAAGGGTATTTGCGCGTAATTGAATGCAATGTAGTTAATATGATGTTTATTAATACTTCACTAGAATGGATGCAATTGAGCTGCCTATGAATGTGTGTAGGTGTTGAGGGATATCTTTTTTATTTCATCGAGCATTGATGCATAATAAAGCCCATATTTAGGGGTGGGGGTTTTGATTCCAAACTTCTTTCCTAGAATTGGAGAGAAAATAAGCTAATTTCAAAAGTTCTGCCTCAGTGTCAAATGATGCTTCATTATTTCCTTAGTTTTGTATAGTGTACTTAACACTGTTATTAGTATCTTCCTTATTTATTTTTTTTTTTTTGTTTGTTTGGAGACAAACATTGTAATGATTGGATGATTATTGGTATATGTTCTATTTTTGCAGCTTAGTACGCTTGGGGTTAAAATATGATTCAAAGTGTTTTTTTAAGATCAGGAAATTTCTTTTGTGGTTTTGAATGTATGAGTAATTTTTCACTCTGAGCCCGATTTTAATATATTGTTTATGCTACTTGTTTTCATTAATTTAGTTTCCAAATATCCGTCGATATTGTTTTCTTTAACTGTTAATTTTTTCTTTGTTAATTGTTTAGTGCTTTTCCTTCCGTTTTCTTCCTCTTCTGTTTTCTCCTTTCTTGTATTAACTTTTCAATTAAGGATTATTTTCCCTTGGGTGTATCTTCTTCGTTCTATGCATTTTTGAAATAGTATCACATGCTTCAGCTAATGAAGATATGATAACATTATTTGAAACCTCTGTGTTGCTTTGATCACAATTTATTGAAACAAATTTGCACTTTAGTCTATTACAATTTTATTTCATTCTTTCATTTTAAGCGCTTTACATTTCGGTGTTTTTCGTGGTTTATCTGAGCCATTTTGTTAGCTGGCACCGTTAGTTTAGTTATAAGTAGTCAAATAAGGAGTTGCATACTCTAACATCTGTCACTAACTGTCTAAGCCGAAAGATTAGAATGCTCAAGTTAAAAAATCTTTTCTGTGACGTTATCTCAGATAGGCCATGTGATGTGGTGTTTCATAGAATAGTCGGACTATATGTTAAGGTTGGCATATTTTTTCGTGTCACACGGATACATGGGATCAGTCAGTTAAGTACCATACAAGAAACACGCTTGGGCGATCATGTCTCGAAAGAAAAATTACTGACTGGGAAGAAGATTATCCCGCAGTAGGTTGCCATTGCTTTCTGCGGTAGATTGGTTGCCAACCAAGGCTATAGAACCCAATTTGTCCTGTTATTTAACCCATAACTGGAAGGAAGAGACAGACTAATACCTTTCCCAAGGGTATTTGCGCGTAAATGAATGCAAGGAATTCAACTGGAATTCGAACTCGGCTCCCCGATTTCTCGTTCCGAGCCGATATCCATTGCACCACAACGCACATACATGGAATACAAGAACAAAAATAGTTAATCATTCTTAACACTTAGTTTATGGAAGTGCATCAAGTGGTAGGAATTAACCCTAGTCCCTTCGTTTATTTTAATGCTAGTTTAATTATTTTGTCTGGTTTAAATCTTGTCTTATAGAATTTGAGACCTTCATTACCAGTCATAATTTTGAATAGTAATAAATTTACTTCGTTTTGATACCAATTTTATTATTCTATCTAATATAAAACTTGGTTTATAGAATTAGAAGCCTTACTTATCAGCCAAACTGCGGAATCTTGAATAGAAATAAATTTACTTCATTTTGATACTAGGTATTTTATGTGGTTGAAAATTGTTTGAGAGAATTGTACACCTTATTTATCAATCAAACTTACTCCATAAATATTTACTAAATGCATCTTCGATTTCTCATCAAGATAAAAGTATGGTGCAATTCGGTGAGAATCGAAGTGCACGAGAGTTGAAAATAATCTAAAACTGAACATCATCGAAATTATATTTCATGGAATCACGAACTAAAAAAAAAATGAATAAATTTACTGACATTGCGTAATTGATCGATGTCTACCTTCGAAGAAATCTATAGTTCTTAAAGGCTTAAGATTTTCTTGAAAGCATTATTTTTATTACCTTTTCATAGAATCATTCGCTATAAAGAGGAACCAATAAGTTCAAAGAAAGCGAAGCAGTAACTACAAGAAAGGATAATTTTGCAACTATTATTATTGATTTATGCATGCTTACATCTTTCGACTTTCCGAAAAAATGGACGACGTTTAACCGCAACAAGTGTAATCAAGAGCGCTTTAGAGAACCTAAATGTATTGTTCACATCCAGTTAGATGACGTTTATCATCAAACTGTAAAACAGCCTAGAAAAAAGTACAGTGTAAGCAAATTGCTCGACTTCTCCGAATGATTGTTCGAAGAATCCTTACCCGATCTAAAATTTATAAAACTTAGTAAAATTAAAATTAAATTTCTCTTCTTAATTTATGTTATTTTATTGCTATTTCTTCTTAGTAATGTTTTCTTTTCTCTCACATTCAGTAACCACTTGCGTTTTAGTGGTTTTATTGCCTTGCTTGAGATAAAATAAAGAACATTGAATGTATGGTCATCAGCCAAAAGTAAGAGTCCAATATGCCAACTACAAGTCGGGGAAACTAAAATAAAACAAGTAAAAAAAATCAGATACCTTGAAAGTATTTTGACAGAGGATGGAAAGTGTGACATGGAGATCCAAAGACGCATTGGCATGGTCAAAGACGCATTTCAGAAGCTAACCAGAGTACTGAAAGACAGGAAAATCTCATTGGAAACAAGGAAAAAAGAGATGAATTTCTATGTGATATATATCCTTCTATATGGAAATGAACGCGGAACGATCTCATAAAAGATGAAGGAGAGGCTTGAGGCAGCAGAAATGTGGTTTTACAGAAGGATAAAAAAAGATACCATGGACGGAGCACGGGTGCAACGATGAGATGTCTGAAAAGATGCAAACTAGAAGAAAACTTATACTTAATATCAAGAAATAACAGCTGAAGTTCCTGGGACACGTAATGAGGAAAGAGGGCCTGGAGAACTTAATACACACAGGTCGGATAAAGGAAAGGCGAGACAGGAGAAAGCAGCGCGAGACGTACTTGTTAGGTCTGAGCAAATTGGTTGACGAAGAGGGGCTTAGAAGAGTAGCTAGGAGAAAAATATTAGGCGCAACAAGAAACAGAGCCAAGTGGAAGTCCATGATTGCCTACGTCCTAAAAACACGGCACACGAAGATGAAGAAATATATTCGCAAAAATTAATAACTTTCAGATACACCAAGATTTTAACACAGACTTTTTTATGAATTGAAGTACAGTACAAGATGGCGTCTAGTTTGTCATCAATTTTACACTTGGAATGGCTAGATGTAACCGTAAGTTTCATGCTAACAGTTTCTCTTTTATTTTTCTATACTTCTGAGATGATCTAGTATTTACGTTATTTACATTGTTCGGACTGTTTTCCATCTTTACTGCAATATTCACGATGTTTCAGCGATTGTACGATCCAGCTTTCTTCAGGGGATTACAAATTCGAACCAAATCTTTTTTTCGATCGTTGGGATATAGTCCTCGTTCTGTGAGCCATGGTATTTCTGAATGTCTTAGTTATCTCCCTTTAACTCAACTCTCTTATGTATTTATCACTGTTGAAGTCAGATATTAAGCTCAAAACTCTTTAGGTCAAGTCACTGGATCTAACCAATGATTTTATCCTACAAGGCCATGTGTCCTTTAGGAGATAACTAAGACATCTAGAAGTGGCATGGCTCATGGAACGAGAAAATTATACCCCAGCGATCGAAATAAAAGATTCGATTCGAAATTCTAATCGCATGAAGAAGGACAGAGCGTACAATTACTGAAACGTCGTGAATATAGCAATAAAGATTAGGAAAAGTCCGTGCAATGTAAATAATATAACAGTTTTTTCTTTCGCAGTTCTCACTTGTGGAACACTCTTCCGGTTTCTTGCTTTCCACTCAACTTTAATCTTCAAAAATGTGAATGCAATGTCAGTCGTTATTTTCTGTCTTCTTAATTCTTGTTCTTTAATTGTTCTCTCTTCTTAATTATGTTTTCTTCTTCTCATAGTATTATAAGTCCTATGCTAACAATTTCTTCTCTCACTTGTGGAACTCTCTTCTGGCTTCTTGCTTTCCAGTCAACTTTGATCTTCAAAAATTTAAATGCAATGTCAATCGTTATCTTTTGTCTTCTTAACTCCTGTTCTTTTATCGTCCTCACTTCTTAATAATGTTTTCTTTTTCTCAAATTCTCGCATACTCCGTAAACCCTTTCGTTTTAATGACTTTATTGTCGTAAAATAATTAAAAAAAAGATATTACATCCAATTCGATTTTTGCAAATCTCTACTTAATCCGTTTGGATTAACCTGGAAAAATGACATTTTTGGGAAGCAAAAAAGATGAGCTTAATAATTATTGTAGTCATAATTTGTTTATTTTCGTTTGCTTTCTAACCATCTCACTAGACGCTAGAAAATGGCCGCTGTTTTACGCAAAACTAGAATAGCAAGTGTTATTTGCTTCTGTTTTTAATAAATGCTTTGTAATTAGCAATCGAAATAGTGGGTCATTAAATACTTACTCACTAGTCTATTGATGAAACAAAGGAAATTAATGGGAAACCAAATTCTAATCAGTTTTTTAAAATGAAACTACTTCAGCGATTCTTTTTAATTTTCTACGCTAATTTGTATGCCAGGCTTCTATACCGTCTGATTTCTCTTTCCATCTTCCAATATCTTTCTTTCTTTCTCACTGATTTTTAGAACGCCTCTTCTTCTTCTTCTTATTATTATTATTATTATTATTATTATTCCCTTTCTTATTCTCCCTTTACAACTCTTTATATCACTTTACCCTTTCTTTTCTGTCATTCGATTTACACCATCTTTTTCCTCCCATGAAATTTGCTTATTAACTAATATAAGGCACGGTCGTTGTCATGACGATTTCACATCGAAGAAAACAATTACATCTCACGGAGCTTAACCGAAGCATTCTTCTTCTATATAAGGATAACCTCTGTCTTCATTACCAGAAATGTTTTATTGAGCAAGATTTGTTTTAATTTGGCTTTTCTTCCTTTTTTTTTTTTTTTTTTTGTGCGCAAGGATACAAAGTTGTGCAAATTTTGGCCACATGTAAAGCGGCTACGAGGAATCAGTTTATTAATTGTTGTGGTGTTTGTTTTATGGAAACAATTTTCTTTTTATTCCAACTGAATTCTGGGATGGGGAGTTATCAATATTTCCATCTTTGTTGGTATTATCACAATGTTTTGGCCGTTGGGACTGCCAACTTTAATCAGGAGCTTCTCAATTTAGATAACTTCAGGCAATAAGAGATTAATATCGAAAAATATATTTATAAACAGATTCGGAGCATTCCTATACAATATTAATAACTGACAAGATTAGAATTTTCTAAACAGTACAACCAGTTCTAACTAAATTAATGGGATGAAGAGTTAAGAGTATTTACATTATTTACATACGAACTAGTCTTCCTATTTACAGTTATTATCACGACGTTTCGGCCGTTATACAATCAGGCGTTCATCAGGTGCTTATTGATTTAGTTAGCATGGGGGATATTTCTAACAACCTTTTATTTAATCAACGAGAATAGATTGTTCTACGCCATGTCTAGGGATATCTCGTCAAGTTATTTTTTGGTAATGCTTCGTTATTGGTTCCCCGTTTCCACTAAGAACACATCACCTTACATGACAATAATGTATTAAAGCTTTAAAGTATTAAAGTTCATGAATTTAATGATATAGTAATTGTGAGTTCAATCTCTAGGCCGGCAGTGAGTACTTAGACTCAGTGAAAAGTGGGTTAGCAACCACTAAATAAGAACTAGACGAGATATACCTGGATAAGAGCAGTGGAAGGAGAACAATATACCCCTGTATATTAAATAAAACGCTGGTTTATGACATACATGCCTCATTCGTTTTCCTAAGATTTTTCGATTATTCAAGACAGTAGATGCAAATAAATATACTGTTTAAGTATTAAAAAAATAGAGGATCAACACAAATACGAGTATTCATTAAAATAATGTGCAAATAAATAAATTATATATTATGATCATACAAACATGGATGAATGTGTTTTATGATCCTTAAATAAGCAATTTTGAAAACTTTTGGTTGTTTAAAATTTCCAGTTATGCGTTCGTTAAAAACACCAGCCTGTGCGTTCGCAAAATGTAAAAATCATTTATAAATCGCCTGAAGATACCGAAAGGTTGCGTAAATAAATCATTTCTAAAATAAATTCCAAAGTTCTACAATATAAATGTATTAAACATTTTTAATACAACTGTGTACTGATCTAATTTAATTATGACCAAAAAGTAACTAATTATATATATATATATATATATAACATAGTGATGATCCACGTATACTGTCTTAATATGTATAGGAAAGAATATTAATAAAAAGTTTTGAATTTAAAAATGTACTTTTTTTAGACAACTTGTTTCTGATGAAGGACCGAGGGCGGTCTGAAATATAAAATACAATAATAAAAATGAACAAATACTGTCCAAAAAAAGTACATTTTTAAATTCAAAACTTTTTATTAATATTCTTTCCTATATATATATATATATATATATATATATATATATATGTGGGGGGGGGGGGGGGGTGTGTGTGTGTGTGTGTGTGTGTGTGTGTGTGTGTGTGTTTGGGCAGTAACCTTTCTTTTAAGCATCAATGGCATGTGACTGATGAAAACGGTTACTCAATATATATATATTCAATATATATATATATATATATATATATATATATATATATATATATTATTATTATTATTATTATTATTATTATTAAGTAGTATCCTTGGTAATTGGTAACGTTAGTTCCACGGAAGATCTTACTCCGATGAGAACTCTGTTAGAAATTAACAGAGTATTTTAATGAAAATATGCTGACAAATTTTTAAATATATCGATGATATATCATCATATATATATATATATATATATATATATATATTCGAATTCCAGTCGGGTTTGTTACATTCACAAATATCTTTGAGAAATATATCAATCTATCACTATCTCTTCCACCTAGCTTTGCGTTAAATAATAGAGTAGACTGGGTATTCTGATACTGGTTGTCAACCAGTCTAGGAGAAGGACAACTTTGAATTCAAAACAAAAAGAAATCCTGTTTAGGGGCCTCGAGTATTTACAAAAAGTGTGACTGATTCGTTTTCTGCACTTCTAAACCCTAATCAATGCCAAAAAATAAAAAATATTTTCTACGGCTTATCAACCTTTTGCATGTTATTTAAAGCCGGAAAATATTTGTAGATTTGTAGATACTTGTAAAAAAAAAAGAATATTTTAGGAAGTGGTGATAAATATTTAGTGATACAAGTCTTACTAATTAACACAAAGCTGCGGAGAGAAAAGGTGGATCCATACCTTCCCATGGGTATTTGTAGCGAAACCGACTGGAATTGAAACTCGGTTCTCCGGTTAACAATTCCGAACCATTATAAAACACACCACCTGCATCTAAGATTACTGCATCTTCCAAAACAGTCATCCATCTAGATACTAACCAGGCTCAAAGTTGCTTAACTTTGGTGATCGTACGGAAACCGATAGTTCCAGCATGATATGGCCGTAAACGTGAATTCTTCTACACGTGACCACTATAATCAAATAATATGTGCAGATAGACTGGCCGTGGAGGTCTAATCTGTTAGACTCTCATACGGCGAAAACGACGGAAGAGTCCGTTACATATATACTCGGTCAAAGTTCACTACATACACAACTCACAGATTCTAAGACTTCCTTCCCGTTACTTTGCGTCAAAAGATATTCAATCATCACAACAGACCCACATTCTTTAACTGTCCTTCTTATTCCGCTTCCAATTTTTCCCATTAATGTATTATGGTGCCAAAGATATGAGTGTAGCAACAAAGAATATTTGTTTCTACGTTGTCGATCAAAGTAAAACCTTAGACTTTAGCCCCGAGGACACGACACATGGCAGCCACGTATTTTCATCGCAAGTCTGATACGCCATGACATTAGTTATCTGACGCAAAAAAATCGACATTGAAGAAACAACCTCATTTTCGTGTCACGACGAATTGCAGATAAATAACCTCACATTAAATAACTTAAGTCACGTTGCATTACTTCTTCAGAAAATATGAATAAAAGAAAAAGAAAAGTTAATTTACTTTTGTTGAATTTTTATTGCATGTGGCGTTTAAAACAAAGTTTCTAGCAATTTTTGCATTTTTCTTTTTTTTTTTCTTTTTTTGTCAGATACAGTTTAGGTTTGTCGATAACCAATCCTGGTAAAGATTCTACTTCTAGGTTAAATAAATCTGGTGCATGCAATTCTGAAAGAATTAGAAGTAATACCAGGATTTATTATGGCAGTCATAATCTTAACAACATAAATTAAGCGGATAACAGGGTATATAGCAGGCACAGAAAAAAAGGCTGCAAATATTTTTACAGAAGGCAGTGAAGGAAAGCGAGAAGAAAGGATTAGGCATCAATTGCAGGAAGACGCAATGCATTGTTTTTAGCAAAAGGAACAGACCAAGGCGATAGCAAAAGCATACAAGTGCAACAGTTTAAATGTCCGTGAAGTGTTTTAAAAGAGGCGAGGAGTGCAACATTGAAATCCGAAAGTACTTTGGGATAGGGATAGATGATTCCAAAAACTAACCAAAATATTAAGAAACAGAAAAAAATTGTTATAAACAAAGAAAGAATCCTGGACCGTTTCTGTAATGTCAGTCTTCCTTATATGGTGGGTAATACTAAACAATCTCCCTTAAAGATGAAGAAGAGACTTAAAGCAGAAGGATACTGGTGATATCATGTACCGAACATGTGAGCAACGATAAAGTTTTAGAGAAAATATAAACCAAAAAGGACGCAAACTTAACATCAGGAAGAGATAGTTGAAATTTCAAGACACATAAAGAGGAAAGCGAGCTTGGAAAATCTGATACTCACAGGACAGACTGTAAACAAGACGAACAGAAGAAAACAGCGTATAACGTAATTAGTGAGCTAATACTGGACAAAAATGAACAAACCAAACTTAATTTTATGATAAGATATTTTATGATAAGATTTTTTAAAATCTAATTCTTCTTGAAGTCGTCAATCATGACTCTCCACATCTTACTTTTCTTTAAGTGAAAATTGCCGTAGTTTATGGGCAAAGATATTTCCAGTTTCTTATCCATAGTTTATAATTCACAGTTGTCCTTCTAATAGACAGGCAACCACCCAATGCTCTCGAGTCCTAACTATACTACTATTAAACGCATAGATGAGATGATGTCATACATTAATTCCTTTTCCGAGGTCATTAGTGCAAAATAAATGCAACAACCTAGGCAGTGTAAACCCGTAATTGCCCTGCTTAAGATACATATGTAAAACGTAATTGTCTTGTTTAAGATTGCCTTGTAAAATTGCATGAAAAGAAAGAAATGTAATACGACGGAGCGAAAAAAATTATTATTAGTGGTATTGCTGATTTTCCAGTTTATTGCCAATTGCGATATGAGTCGAGGTTGATAGAAGATTTGTTGCACAAACTTGTAAAATCTGAAAAACAGAAAAACTAGTTGGAAAGTGAAGAGAATAGAAAGGAAAATTATATTTTTGCATTGTTTATTCAAAAGTCGATCAGAAGCTTTGGGCTTTGTGGCCGGTGGAAGTGAAAAATAGAGATAGCCAAAACAAGATTGTCAGAATTTTTGATGAGGTTAAGAAGGTTGAAGCTTTAACTATAGGAATAAAAACGAATTATGGATCTCACTGGAAATGGGGTTTCCAAGCTAAAAGCTAGATTTGCTGACGTAATCAGTTGAATCAAGAAGAAGAAGATAAAGAGAAATTACGCCAGAAGAAATATTGTTACCTCATTAGTGGACCCAAACCCCCACCTAGAAATGTGGAGGTGGAAGTAATCTCATTGGTCAAAGATTTTATTTGCATATATACCTGGGGTCCATCCCGCACCTTCTAAGAGAATTTGGGACAAGCATAAAAATTGAGACCCGAGTGGAGTTCATCAGTTCAATTCAGTTGGACTTGAAACCAGTCGAGATGTAACAGTCGTTACATCTCGACTGGTTTCAAGGGAAAAGGGTTCGACTGGTTTCAAGGGAAAAGGGTTCCCAACTGGGAGCCACGACGAAGAAGACTTGTCGCTTCCCATAGAGCTCCGAAGATGTAAAGAAACGTGCCGACCGACTTAAAAGAGTTAAAGTCGATAGAGTCCTGGCTAAAGATGTATAAAAATAGAAAGAGTCGAGAAAGAGTTAAATTAGCTGAAAGGAGTTTTGGAGCTGCCGAGCGAAAGAGACAAGACTAATTTACTGCCGTCGTCGCCAACACCCCACTTCGGCCGTTTCTGTAAAGCTTCGGTAAAGAGCCCTGGAAAAATTTTTTTGTAACAATTTGGAAAATTGAAAGCTCTGACTATTCTAAACAAAAACTTTCGCTCTGTCGTGAAAATTGAATTCGACGACTGTATATTCTGCTTCTGTTGCTAATTATTTTTTTTATATATATAAAGATTTTTTTCGCAACTTATCCAGGCGTCTTTAAATTTTTTTTTTTTTTTTTTTGATGCCGTGTTTTATTTTATCAACACAAGTGTACACGTGTGTCCGGTCTGATTTCAGATGGTAGAGAAACGGCTTCCGAGTTTTCATTGTGTCTTTCCTGAGATCAAAATTCACAGCGTGGGCAGGAAAATTCACCGTTGTAAGAGACGACTCGAAGACCAACTACTGTGACGAGACCATCACGACTAGCGACTCGAGAGCGTCGTCATAATTGGTTCCGTATTCGACAGCATCGACCCTGACTCAGGTTCCGGTCCTCATCATAATTGGCGTCCGTGATCGTCTAGTGGGCAGCCAGCCAGTCAGGTGACAGTGTTATAGCAGAAGTTGAACCCTGCTCAACTATTCCATTTTTCACGTCCGGAACTGTTATTAAAATTTACACCATTGTCTAGTTACTCTTAGAAAACAATGCTATTATTTTATTTTGGTCTGTTGCTTTTACAAAAAATTATTGGGCATTTAATCATTTGTTTTTATTTTATTTCAGATTTATCTAATTAATTTTTTCAATGTTATTAAGATTTTAGATTTAGATAAAAACACTTTCTGTTTTCGTAATGTGCGTTTTAAAGCTGCTTTAAATCCCAGATTTCTTAATATCAGCAACAAATAAAGAAAAATTCTCTATGTGATATAATCCACAAATAAACGTTATCGCTTCAAAAGCATTCTGTAAACATTTCCTAAGATCAAGAGGCGGTCGCAGAGGATCCAATTCGCGATAAGATTGTACAGTGGACGCCGCTTATTTGCCATGTAACTTTGAAGACACGGATTTTTTACAAAATTATTTTTATTTCAAATTTTTTATTTGTCTTAATTTTACATCATTTTGTAATTGCATTTTGTTGATGTGCGACTGTTGTAATGGACAGCGGCAAGGAATAAAAATGAGAGGGCCGTTGTTGTCTTTACATACGTGTAAATACCTTTGGGAAAAGTACGGATCTGTCTATTTTCTCCCAACTATGGATTAAATATCAGAGTAGTTCTTTAGATGCAGTTAGCAATTAGTCTAGGAGAAATACATCTTTGAATACAAAACTGTATGTAGCTGTAATAGCAAATCGCATGTTACCCTATGGCAAGACATAGCACTCGGTAAACAACATTAGATTGGCAGGATCTTACAAACCAGATTTGTGACATTGAACTGTAATGGTGCCATGCAAAAGATCTTTCACGCTGGACAATCGACGATGAATAATCATTCTGAGTCAAACAGAAACTGTGGAAACAAACAGAGTAGCGCCTTATGTTTCCAAATAACTATTTTGTGACTCATTTCGCCCCTAAGCAAAGTAACAAAGTTACTAAGATACAATTGAGTTACTCAGTGTAAAAGAAGAAGAGAAAACGTTATTATGAAGCAAGAACAATAAAAGAAGAGGAATCAAGAAGACAGTAAATAACGATTGACATTTAACCTTTTGAAGATCAAAGTTGACAGGAAAACAAGAAGCCGGAAGACAGTTCCATAAATGAGAAGTGTGAGAGAAGAAGAAACTGTCAGCATAAAACTTACGTTTGCATCTAAACAATTTAAATGCGAAACGATGAGATTTTATTGCCCATTTAATACTACATTTAAATTAATAACGTCTAGGTATCGAGAAAAGTTCATCAGACCAATTACCATGAAACTATTTATAGAAAATGCGCAAGGAAGCTACCTTCTTCTTGTTGTTCTTTTTCTTTTTCTTTTTTGCACTATTTCAAAACCAAGATAGACATGTAATAGCGTACAATCGGACTTTTTTATAATCGTTTCACCCCAAGCAAGGCAGTACTGCCACTAGTGCGCAAGGAGCTACATAAGAGAAGAGCAAAGAGCAAAGAGGAACACGTTGCAGTAAGTGTTGGAGAATGAATAAGAGAAGGATAGGAATACTGATAGGAAGAGGCTAACGTGAGAGTAGAACGAAAAGGAAGAAGAATAAAATACAGGGGGGGTGTCGGAGAAAGGATAAGAAAATAATGGGAGATAAGAGATGAAAAATGACGTTGCACTTAAACTTTTGGAGATTGTAGCTACAAGGAAAGTAAGTATATGGAAGGGAATTCCACAGGCGGGAAGTGCGAGAAAAGAAACTAGTAGAGTAGAAGTGGCGGCTGCATTTGACTGTTTTGACTGTAAAATGTTGGGACAGTGTAGTAGCACGAATAAATCCGTGTGGACACCAGAGAGCTAAGCTTGTCGGAACAGAAGCTGTGAACATATTTTGTTTTCTGATATTAGTGTTGGAGGTGTCGTCTAGCTTAGTCTGTACTAGTAACCTTATCAAAATCATAATGGTAGTAGTAATCGTGAGAAATTGCTATCAGTCAGATAAGTGCCATACGTAATACACGATTAGGCAAGTATGTCTGGAAAGAGAATGACTGACTGGGCAGAAGATTTTCCCATAGTAGGTTGCCATTACATTCTGCAGTAGACTGGTTGCCAGCCAAGGATATAAAACACAATCCGTCCTGTTATTTAACCCATATCTGGAGAAAAGAGATCGATTAATACCTTTTCCAAGAGTATTTCCGCGTAAGTGAATTCAACTAGAATTCGAACTCGGTTCTCCGATTTCGTGTTCCGAGCCAATATTTTTACTGCACCAAAATGACAACAGTCAGTTGCAATTTCTTATTATTCCAAAACGATCCAGCAGAGAAAAAGAAAGAATTCTTTCTCTCTCTAAAACTTTCTTCAGCAGTGAAAATGTTAGCAAAACTGTTCATGCTGTCTTTCATCTGGTGTCGCTAATATAAACAATGTTAGTAATAGTAACGTATTTCGTTCAACTACCGTTTATCAGTGGACGATAAGGCGTACGGAAATTGATCACAGCTAAACAATGGTTGTCCTTTTTTTCTTCTACTATGCACCGTGTCCCTTGAGGACGTGGATGACCATGGCTCTCCACAAGTTTTGAAACTTTATCATCCTTCCTTGTCACGTTTTGCTACCCATTCATATAACTTTTTCTATTTGTTTTTGTTTCTCTTGAGTTCAATGTTTTATGAGCACTGGGACCCAGGAATCCCAAGATTAGAGTCCCTCACAAGACCCCTCTAGCCTTGGACCTATGATAAAACTAAAATAATGGCTTATGGCCATATCACGTTGAAACAATGGTTCCCGTACACTCACCAAAATTAAGCAAAGTTGAGCCTGGTTAGTATCTAGATGAGTGACTGCTCAGGAATAACAGGTGCTGTAAACTTGGATGTGTAGGTGGTGTAATGGATAATGGCACGTAATTGCTAATCAGAGAGCTGAGAACGAATTTCGTTAAAGTTCATTTACGCGCAGCTAACATTTGAAAAGGTACGAACCCACTTTTTCTTCACCCAAGTATTGGTTAATTAGTAAAACTTTTATTACGAACTCATTATTATCTCCTTCTCCCCAAAAATCTTCTGTCTGTCGGCTTTGGCTTCAGAATACGTCTACTGCAGAGGGGTACCCCCTCCCAACAAGCCGTCCTAGGTATGACGATAAATTACATCCGGGTGCTGGGTTTGACGATAAACTGCATCCGGCAGCAAGTTCGCTAATTGAGAAGTTTTGAGAAGCATGGAACCACCTCTTAATTGCTGTTGTTCCTAGGTTCACTCTGACCCTGGGTGGTAGCACTTGTTAGGATCCCAGCTATGGGCAAATAGTTAACTCTCAAATTTGGATCAAAACACTATGAAAGTATAAAAATAGATTTTAATAGTAAAAATTTCAGCAATACTTTTTGGGGGAAAGAAAATATTACCAGCAATATATTTATGAAGAAAAACATTACCAGCAATACATTTTTATAGAAAAAAATTATTAACAGCAATATATTTTTGAAGAAAAAATATATATACCAGTAATACATCTCACACACGAAAAAATCTCCTTTACAAAAATACGTCAATGAAAACTTATCTACAAAATGATTTCTTATAAAGAATACATATTCTGTTCATACGAATCTGTCGTAAAAATCTTCTCGGCATCAAATAACCCATTGAGGTTGATCCGCTGTAAAATAAAACAAACCAAACAAAAACAAAAAAATATCTTACGATCTAAAAATGTTTCCTGGTTTAAATAACTTGCAAGCTGTAGAAAATGAATCAATCAAAAACTCAAAACAATACAAATATAAGAAGAGAGGAAATTTTATTATTTCTAGAGTTAATGACGCTCCTTTGCATTCATTTGAAACAACTTCGAGTATGGCGTGAGGGTGCCTCTGGTTTGGGTCAGTAAGTTAGGGGCCATACGGGATACACGCTTTCGGTGATCATGTCTCGAAAGAAAAAATACTGACTGGGTAGAAAATTATCCCGGAGTAGGTTGCCATTGCTTTCTGAGGTAGACTGGCTGCCAGCCAAGGCTATAGAACCGAATCTCTCCTATTATTTAACCCATAACAAGGAGGGTAGAGACGGATTAATACCTTTCCCAATGGTATTTGAAAGTAAGTGAATGAAAGGAATTCAACTGGAATTTGGATTCGGTTCCCCGTAGCTGTTTTAAATATGATGGTGCCCCCTGAAAACTCACCAGTTAGATTTATGTTGTTTTAAGAATCACTTAAAATTATATCTTTTATTTAAATACTCAAGGTTGGTGAACATACGTAATGCTTATTTATGTGTTAGGAGGTCACTAGGCTAATTGAATCAGATTGAATATGTGAATTATTCTCAATTATGTCTCAGTTGTCTTTTACAGATTCTAAGTATAAGTATCATTGCAGTTCATACATTTCTTAAAACTTTCTTATTGTTCACATGTTTAGTCTATGATATTCTCTGCATTCAGCGGTAGAACCACATCACTTTTTCTTTCTGATTGTAAGAACAAGTTTTCTTATGCTTCTTATTCCCCCTTAATACTTCCTTATTGCTCACATAATCAGTCCATGATATTCTTTGTATTCAGCGGTAGAGTATTACGTAACATGAGTCGTCATATACGGCGGTAAATGCTGAGCAGCTCCCTCACAGATGAATAAAAGACTTGAAGCAACAAAAATGTGGTTCTACAGTACGATGCTGAGAATAACAACTGAGACAGTTGAAATTTCAACGCAGATAATGAGGAAATTTTGCTTGAAAAATTTGATACTCGTAGGATATATTGAAGGTGAGAGGGACAGTGGAAAACAAAGCATAACCTACTCAGGGAGGTTGAATAAATGAATGGCAAAATAAATAGACAGGTAGCTGTGCAGATCCATGATCGCCTATGTTCTGAAGGGACACGTCATAAAAAAGAAGAAAAAGTAGAGAAGAAAGAGGAATAAACGACATCTTTAAACAGATTCCTCTTTCTATTTTTGCGTGCTAACCAGTTTTTAGTAATACATAATGGCACAGTCACGTTAGTCATGGAAAGAGCAAGAAAAACATCTTTTCACTTACATTGGACACGCAATAGTAGTAGTAGTTGTTGTATTTTATGATGATGATGATGATGATGATGATGATTTATTTTTATAATTAGCAAAATTGAATGACGTCTTTTAATCAATTTTCAAGAAATTTTCTTTGTGAAGATTTCATTATCATTTAAACTGTTGCCATAAATTCGAGTTTAAAAAAATGCCGAATGCAAAAGCTGAGATAAAGGAGCAATGTGGTCGCCTAACGAGAAAAAAATAAGTTTGAAATGAGTACACCGTACACCGTCGATAGGTTAACTTAAATTACTGACAGATCGAATATATATATATAGAGAGAGAGAGAGAGAGATAGATAGATAGATAGATTTATTTATTTATTTTTCCACGGTCTGAAAGCAGCGGATAGTAATTTTTATAACTGCCGAAATTAATTCTGATAAATTAAATTTATAACCATTTAATTATATGTTGAGTTTTCATCTCAATATTTCAATTTGCTCTGAATAAAAATCCATTGTGATCCCTACTTTTAACTCTTTAATATTTAATGTTAATTAGATAAAATATTTTGAATTATCCTCTCTGTTTCTACGGGCTTGCTTGGCATTCTGCCTTATATATATATATATATATATATATATATATATATATATATATATATATATATATATATATATTATTTTCAATACCCGACGTCATAGATATTAAATAAATAATAAGGCACTCTAATTAATAAATGGTAATATATATCTATATTAATGTATATATATATATATATATATATATATATATATCTATATTAATGTATATATATATATATATATATATATATATATATATAGAGAGAGAGAGAGAGAGAGAGTGAGTGAGTTACTAAAAATAGCTTTGATGTGGTCCGGAAGTTTAAAGGAGAACCTAGTGAGAATCGAACTCACTGTCGTAATTGATCTTAGCGGAACAAACTTATTAACCATTACACTACGGCAAAGTGCACAAGATAAGTGATACAGTGATTTAGAATGATACAAGGCTTTTATTTAAGAGCACCGAGTGAGAATCGAACTCAATCGTAATTGATCTAGCAAAACAAGTGTGTTAACCATTACACCGCGCCGAAGTGCACAAGATAAGATGATATATAAGAGAGACGGAGAACGTAGAATAAGATTTATTACTGACGTGTGAGTGACGTCATGCAAAGGTAATTTGACGTCATTCGAGGTAATTGGATTTTACACGATTTTCTAACAATTGGCTTTACATATAAATTTCAAGACACGGCTTGATTTAGCCTTCAATCTGTAGGAAGCTCATAATTGATGTTTTATTTCCTGGCGTTTTCTTTTCTGCATTTCATCATTCGTTGGTTATCAGCATATTTACACTTGTCACCATTAGTTTGTAGGTTCTTCCACAGAAACGCAATACAGAAGGTTTAAAATGAATTTTTAAAAATGAAAAATATAACTTTAAGATTTTTATTTCTAATTCCAAGCTAATAAATTAAATTTAATATTTCCAGTCAGCAAAATACTTTGCTGTATTTCAAAACTAAATTTAAATTAACTGGAATTAGGTTTTTGATTCAAAATCGCTAAAATCATCGATTTTAGCGTCATTTTTAGCCATCTATCACAACAGTGTAATTTATTCTATTAGAAAAAAAACATTAAAAAATAAAATATAATTTTTTAAAACTTTATTTGAGTAATATAACCTGATTTAAAATTTAATGAATCTAATATTACTGAGAGAAAAGTTTTTGACAGATTAACAAGTTGATTAACAAGATAGAAAATTATCTGATTGTTTTCTACACTTGACATATTTGTAAGAAATACTTGAGGAGTATAACATGAGCGCGTTTTATATAATTTATTAATTTCACAATGACCTTTAAAAATTTTTAAATATTCTCAATAATCTAATGTTTTATTGAATTTTAGGTACTTTCGCTTTAAATTTACTGTCATTGCTTTTATTTTTCTAATAATGTATTTTATAGACGTCTGTAATTACAAAAGTCGGTGCATTTATACAAACAAAAAATAAAAATTATTTTTTAAAATGTAAGGAGCCGCTTAATTGTAGTAAGCTTTTACATTTATGATTAGTAAATATAGCTTTTACTTAATAACAATATCACCTAAACGGTACAAATTGATACAGGACTTTAAAAGATTTAAAACTTTTAAAATTACTTTAATTAGAATTTTTAAAAAGTGTAATAATTTTTGTACAAATTAATTATTCATCGAAAACAGGTGTTTTCTTCAGACAACAGAGTCCATCATGTATCTTATTCATAAAAGTAATTAAAAGCTTTTATAATCGAATAATGTCTTAGGTTTATTGCATTTTTTTATTTTACGATTCAGAGCTAATTTTCGGTAACTGGTGATCCTATTTTACAAAAAAAGAAATTGATGATTTAAATTCTCCAAGCAGTACTGCTTATAATATAAACATTATAAACATTAAAGCCCTATGAAAATTTCCCGAAATTTCATAAAATTAAATAAGTGGTGGTAACAGTATATATATATACTTTTACAAAGATTTTCTGAAAAAAAAGACACGTTTTTAAAAATAATTTTATTAATTCATTTGTCAATAACTGCTGAAAGTTCAATTAAAATCCAACAATTAGTTGATTTCTGCGAGAATTTCCAAATCAATGTTTTTCATTAAAAAAAATAAGGCCTTAATATTTCCTATGCTAATCTTTCGTCCCTTCTCCTGACACAAGAAAAATGAAAAAATTCAACCAAACTTTTGAAGGTTCTGAGAAATTGATTTAAAAAATCCTCTTAATAATAACAAATATTTTGATGATAAATCTTTGTTTTTAAGTTTGAAGCATATTTTTATAATGGTATGTTCATGTTTAAGCGAATCCGTAAAGGTTCATAGTTTTAAAGATAAGATATATTATGCAATAATAGTATTTTTAAGGATATCATAAGCATTTAATACAATATGAAAATATAAGAGTGTAACATATTTTCTAAATCATGTATCAATATTATTTTAAAAGATTATTATGTACTAATATTAATTTAAAAGAGTCTTAAACACTATTATTTTTTAATAATTATGATGATTTTTTAAAATTATTATGTGTATTATTATTGTATTTTTTAATCATTCTATGCTAAGAAAGGCGATAATGCCGCTAGGATGCTGGGGGGGGCGGTTACGAGCAGTAAAAAGGAATGGGAAAACTTGAGAGAAGTGAGGAAAAGGACAATAAAGAAACTGGTTCCAAGAAAATAGAATATAGCATTGACATTAAATTTAAATTTGTGAAGATTGTAGTTGGCATGGAAGCCAAAAATTTCAGAAAGGAACCCTACAGGCGAGAAGTGCGATAAAATAAGTTATTACGATAGAACTGAAGGTTGCATCTAGCTAGTTCCACAGTAAAACAATGAGACCTAGTTGCCAATCTAGTAACGCGCTTAATTTAAAATGATGATTATTATATAACAATATTATTTTAAGAGATTATCATTATTATTATCAATATTATTATAGTATATTATTATGTAACAATATTATATTTATATTTAAAAAATATTATTATGCAACAATATCATTTTAAATTAGAAGCACGATGGAATGATGTAGCGGCTCGTACTGAGGAATCGGAGAGACAAGTTCGAATTCCAGTCGACTTCATTGCATAAATATAAGTGCTAATACCCTTAAGAAAGATATGAATCCTTCCCGTCTAGCTTATAGAATTGGTTGGCAACCAGTTTAAAAGAAGTAAAACTCTGAATGCAAACAACCCGCTGCCTTGTATGTCTGCCTCTTTAACTCTTGAAAGGCAAAACAGGGTCATCCCAAATTTAAGAGGAAAGACAGGGTAAAATCAATATCCCCGGTGCAAAAGGAACCATTACACTATTCTTGATTGAATAGCATCATAGACCACAATTGTGAGATGGAGGCGAATTGTGGACCACAATTGTGAGATGGAGACGAGTGGTGTGAGATGGAAGTGGAAGCGAGTGGTGACCACAATTATGAGATGAAGGTGAGTGGTGACCAAAATTGTGAGATGGAGGCGAGTGGTGACTACAGTTGTGAGATGGAGGCGAGTAGTGACCACAATTGTGAGATGGAGGCGAGTGGTAACCAAATTTGTGAGAAGGAGGCGAGTGGTGACGACAATTGCATGACGGAGGCGAGTAGTGACCACAGTTGGGAGATAGAGTTGAGTGGTGACCACAATTGCGAGGTAGAGGCGAGTGGTGACCAGAATTGTGAGACGGAGGCGAGTGATGACAACAACTGTGAAATGGAGACGAGTGGTAACCACAGTTACGAGATGGAAGCGAATGGTAACCACAATTTTGAGACGGAGGCGAGTGATGACCACAACTGTGAGATAGAGGCGAGTGATGACCACAATTGTGAGATAGAGGCGAGTGATGAGCACAACTGTGAGATGGAAGCGAGTGGTAACCACAATTTTGAGACGGAGGCGAGTGATGACTACAATTGTGAGATGGACGCGTGTGGTGACCAGAGCAGCGCTAACTAAATGAATGATAATTATTTCAAAAGATGATCAGATAACGATATTATTTTCAATGTTAGTATTATTTTAAAAAATATTACTATGTAACTATTGCTTTATAGGGAAACTGTTATACAGCAATATCATTTTTATTTAATAATTATTAAATAATTATTATCAGGTTACATTAAAGAATTATAATCAAGTATATTATTTGGAAAGGCTAATGATTATGAGACGACGACATTAGCGGTTTTTGTTCTCTCGATTGCAACTTAAACTACTGAAACTTACTGTTATTGTGATTATTGACTGTAAGTCTTTCTTTCTATGCACGCTTATTTTTAGACATATTTTGTGGGAATTGATTATCATGTTGCCTGAATACGTTATGAACCAGAAACTTCTATAAAAAGCAACTCAAAATGTTATATAAAAAATAAACAAAGGTTTCAGAGATCTGGAAAGTTTAAGAGTTTTTGTATTTTAACTTTTAAATACTTAAAGTTAATCAACCCGACTAAATGCTATTCAGAAGATTTTAGATGACTAAACCAGAAGTGGATTGTTGTTAAATACACTTCTCAACATTGTCTTTATGTTTGCCGCTTCGATCAATTTGTTTCTTTTTAAAGACGACATATTCACAGACAATAGGGATCAATTAAATTCGTCTTAAGTCGTGTATAACAACAGTAACATTCTTTTCTTTTTGGCTGCTGCTAGGTTGCAATATGTTATTGTAAAAATATTGGAAGCAGATAATCCGATTTCTAAATTAATAAGTTCATTATATTCAATAACGGGACTTGACCAAAGAAAATCGATATGTTGCCTAGGTTTGGTAATAGGACGAAAAGGAGAATCTGGCCGAGTAGGTACAAGTTGGGTATCACATTACCAACTAAGTACACGTTAGGTTATAATGTTGGCTTCGCAAGGAGATGCTATATATAAAATGACCAATAGCATTCGGAGCCACATTCGTGCCCAAATCATTCCCTCGTGCGGTCGATGTGTTTAATTAGTTTTTAGGTATTATGTTGATACGCTGACTGCTCGCAATAATTCTTATTCTTTTTTTATGTGCTGTGTACCTTCAAAATGGGGGCATTTATTGCTCGCCAAAACTTCCTATTCTTTTTAGACTTAAGCTAAACAGCTTTCTTGACCTAGTCACTAACATGCATTTACACAGGCTCGTCATAAAGGTCATTCAATGTATCTATCTGCTTCCTATTCTTTTTAGACTTAAGCTAAACAGCTTTCTTGACCTAGTCACTAACATGCATTTACACAGGCTCGTCATAAAGGTCATTCAATGTATCTATCTGCTTCCTATTCTTTTTAGACTTAAGCTAAACAGCTTTCTTGACCTAGTCACTAACATGCATTTACACAGGCTCGTCATAAAGGTCATTCAATGTATCTATCTGCTTCCTATTCTTTTTAGATTTAAGCTAAACAGCTTTCTTGACCTAGTCACTAACATGCATTTACACAGGCTCGTCATAAAGGTCATTCAATGTATCTATCTGCTTCCTATTCTTTTTAGACTTAAGCTAAACAGCTTTCTTGACCTAGTCACTAACATGCATTTACACAGGCTCGTCATAAAGGTCATTCAATGTATCTATCTGCTTCCTATTCTTTTTAGACTTAAGCTAAACAGCTTTCTTGACCTAGTCACTAACATGCATTTACACAGGCTCGTCATAAAGGTCATTCAATGTATCTATCTGCTTCCTATTCTTTTTAGACTTAAGCTAAACAGCTTTCTTGACCTAGTCACTAACATGCATTTACACAGGCTCGTCATAAAGGTCATTCAATGTATCTATCTGCTTCCTATTCTTTTTAGACTTAAGCTAAACAGCTTTCTTGACCTAGTCACTAACATGCATTTACACAGGCTCGTCATAAAGGTCATTCAATGTATCTATCTGCTTCCTATTCTTTTTAGACTTAAGCTAAACAGCTTTCTTGACCTAGTCACTAACATGCATTTACACAGGCTCGTCATAAAGGTCATTCAATGTATCTATCTGCTTCCTATTCTTTTTAGACTTAAGCTAAACAGCTTTCTTGACCTAGTCACTAACATGCATTTACACAGGCTCGTCATAAAGGTCATTCAATGTATCTATCTGCCCGTCTTACATTCAACGAATCCTGTGAGTTTCAAGCCCCTTTTTTCTACATTATGTGTACCGGATATTTTGACTGTTGTTCCCGCTTAACTTAAAAACCTTTCCTCGTAGTTTATATGATCTGTCAATAGTATTCTCAACATCCTTCTGTAGAATCACGTCTCTGTTGCCTCAAGTCTTATCTTAAACTATGAGGCAATTTTTCAGCAATCACTTTCATGTAGGAGTTTGAGTTTGAGATTTATTTAACGGCATATCAACCTCTGTGGGTTATTTAATGCCAAAAAGGTAAAGTTTTAAGGTATTTTTTTTAATGTTCGGTTATAGTGAGAAGGTTAATTTTGTCAGATTGTGATGAAAAATTGTTTTATTTTTTATTTTAGAAAGCTGAAGATGTCTTCTAGTTTTGTATTTAAAAATACATTGCTGGTAATAATTTTTTTCTTTCAAAAATGTGTTATAGCAATGATTTTTTCCTTCGAAAATGTATTGTTGGTAATATTTATTCTTTCAAAAAATGTATATTTTTCTATAAAAGTCTATTTTTATGTAAATATTTCTATAAAAGTATTTTTTTATTTTCATAGTGATTTGACCCCAGTTTGGAGATAAACTATTTGCCCATAGCTGGGACCCTAACAGGTGTTACCACCCCGGGTCAGGGTGAACCTGGGAACAACAGCAATTAAGGGGTAGTTCCTAGCTCTTCACAAACTCCCAATCAGAAGCCTTGCTGCTGGATGCGGTTTACCGTCACACCCAGAACCTGTCATGTAAGAGAATTGATACTACGTAGCAATTCATCCTTCTTTTCTTCGATTATAACGATTTTTTGTTTAAATACTTCGCTATTTTCGCTATTCCAGTGTCCTTTCAGACCTTTGTTCGAACATGCCATACAGCAAATTAGCACTAAACATGTTTGAACAGGATTTTATATGATACCGAATATATGTGCAACTTGTTTCTGTTTCCACTATTAACGACGCCACATAGTGGAAAGCCTTACTAATGAATCAATTCGTGAATATTTTTTGTCAGAGAGTTGGGAAAACTAAAAGAGGCACCTTCTGTATTTTCTATTTATTTACGCAGGCTATTCCCACTGAGTTTGTCCTTCACAGAGTAATCCAGGAACATTAGTCTCTCGTCGAAGTTAGCTTCGCCCTACAAATACAATTACTAATATGGACGGAGTAGTTATTACATGTTGAGTGCGCCGGCACCATACCAGTTAGTGGCGCAGAAAATATTAACTGTCTGCCGAATTTAAATTCAGATCAAATCTTCATCGTTCAGTTCGAAATAATACCATTGAAAAAAATATAAATCAATCTTTTTCCAGCTATGGGTTAAATGACATGACACACAGGGCTCTATTGCCTTGAGTCGGAGTCATTCTAGAATATAAATAATCTCTGAATTAAAATAATATATAAAACTACGCTTTTTAGCCTTGATATAGCATCCATTTTAGGAGAGTGACAATTCTTAATTCAAGCCCATGTAAATAATTGGGCAAACTACGCTCTTTAGCATTGGTAAAGTAATCATTCTAAAAGATGGAAATATTTGAATTTAATACCACGTAAATAATAGGGCAAACTACACGGCATGCCGTGGTTTAGAAGGGTGTTTGGTCAGAGTTGTCAGCACCCCACATCGGGGAGACCCTCGATTTTACTCAACTATACGCTTCAACGGTTGTGATTTGACTCCTCAAAATCAAAATCGCAATTACTACTGAAAATTTTCTGTCAGCTTGACATCACGCCCGTGCCATTGACAACTATCTTCCGGTACAAACATCTGACCCCGGTAGACAAAATATAATCACAATTCGAAATTGTTTTCTTTTTGCGCATCTGGCTGACCTTTTTCAACAAAATACACTTCACTCAAATCTCAAAATATCTCACCAAGCGCAAATACACTTCATTGTTAAAAATTTCATGATTTTCAAAAATATCGTCTAACGTAGTACATGTGCCCTATGACCCTAATAGGTTATCAGTAAGCAAAACAGAATCAACATGAAAAGTACTCATTCTGAATCTGCTTTGATTACTTCAAACTAATGCCCTTGGAAAAGACATGAAGCCATCTTCCCCGAGCTATGGCTAAATAGCAGAACAGACCGAGTTTTCTTGCCTCATATGGTGGTTCGTCTAGCAGAAGGAATCCACGTCCCATAATTAATATGACAGAATGACTTTTTATCCTTGTTTAGATAACCACTCTAGAAGACGGAAAACCGAGTTCAAAACGGTATAAACAGATATGGGCTCTACCAGACTATCTTGTTTAGACTAACCGATTGATGCTACGGCTTCAGTGCAAGTGTACAAGTAGTGGCTCGACGATCCCAAAGTACGCAAAATAACAAGTTCAAGTTCTGGTTGAGTCTGGTTTGCTTACTTCACACTAATGCCATTGGAAAAGGCATGAATTTATTTTCTCAAGTTGAATAACAGGGTAGAGTTAGATCTCTTGCCTTGATAGAGTAATCAGTCTAGCAGAAGAATAACTATGAATTCGACCATTGTAAATAATACGACAGAAATGACCTCTTTAACCTTGGTAGAATAACCAGTCAAAGAGAAGGATAATACCGAAATGAAAACCAGCCTGAAGAGGGATGGGCTTCGTTAGGATATCTTGACTTACAATAACTAATTGTTGCTATAGCAACAGTACAAGTGGTGCCTCTAAAACCCTAACGGTTTATGGGAATCGGGATAAGGATCGTGAATCATTGATCGGTGGTGCGTTAATGTAAAAGGCGCGTGTTTGTGTCGAACTATTTACAAAATTTAGCCAAGCGTGGCACAGAGCTGCAATAATAAGAATAATGGCTCGTTTTCGTGTATGCTCAGCTTCTAAGGGCCTTTTTGTAGACGTTTGTTTAAATAAATTGGTGCTTGTTCAACGCACAAAAAACCTTACCTATGGTTTATATTGCAAATATGCTGAGCGGACTTACAATTTCCTGGAAATACTCTAGTAACGTAAATAATCAGACATGAGCAACAGTTTGAGTGAGGCCGGTATTCTCAATCTCTCGGTCACGATGGCTTGTGACTTTGTGCTTTTAAAAACATAGCTGTATTCCGAACAATTCTATCTACCCAATTTCGGGATCAACGTGTAGTATGGTTTTCAAACACTTTCCAACAGTACCGCATGCTGATTGGTTGTTGGTTGTTTTTGTTTAGTGACATGTAAATCTCTTTGGAATTGTCTGTGACGATAGCCTGTTCGTCTTTGTTCTACGGCAGGTGCAAGTGAGTGATCGTAACATGTACTTACCTTACAGTGATGCATCTTCTCTTTATCTGTCCAGTGCACAAAATAATCGGCGTTGGTTGCTTTACCATACTGAGAATAACCAACACCAAACCACTCGTCAGGAGTGACAACAGCCAATAAACGAAAATTCACAGTGTTAGTTTTGTAATTAACATCCCACCAAAGATGGAAACGTCGTAAACTATCCAAATAGGTACTGTAGCGATAATGTCTCCGTGATTCCACTTTGCCAGTCTTTAAGAGAGCCAAGAAAAGGACCAGGACATGGCACCATCGTATTGATACCCATTCACATCTCGCCATCTGAAAAAAATGTATAGTTAAAAAAATAAGATTATGTGTTGATGTATTTAATCATTAAACAATTTAAACAATTTAATAAAAATTATTTTTAAAAAGAACTACTTCCGGCAGCAAGGACTCTGCTCGGGAGATTGGAGGTTTTCATGAGCGTGAAATTACTTGCTAATTGCAATTGTTACCAGGTCCTTCCTAACTTCTAAAATCCTAAATAATTAGAGGGTTACTATATGCCGCTCACCAATAGAGGCCGATATACCGCTCACCAATAGAGGCCGATATGCCGCTCACCAATAGAGACCGATATACCGCTCACCAACAGAGGTTGATATACCGCTCACCAATAGAGTCCGATATGCCGCTCACCAATAGAGGCCGATATGCCGCTCACCAATAGAGGCCGATATACCGCTCACCAATAGAGGCTGATATACCGCTCACCAATAGAGTCCGATATGCCGCTCACCAATAGAGGCTGATATGCCGCTCACCAATAGAGGCTGATATACCGCTCACCAATAGAGTCCGATATGCCGCTCACCAACAGAAGCTGATATGCCGCTCACCAACAGAGGCTGATATACCGCTCACCAACAGAGGCTGATATACCGCTCACCAACAGAGTCCGATATGCCGCTCACCAATAGAGTCCGATATGCCGCTCACCAATAGAGTCCGATATGCCGCTCACCAACAGAGGCCGATATACCGCTCACCAATAGAGGCCGATATACCGCTCACCAATAGAGGCCGATTTGCCGCTCACCATAGAGGCCGATATGCCGCTCACCAATAGAGGCCGATATGCCGCTCACCAATAGATGCTAAAAAAACAATGAAGCGGAATGTTTCTCGAAAACAAGAAGTCATATTGTGATGCTTCTTTACATTATATCGTAAGCGGATATCTATTCAAATAAAAGTGGGCTTTCGGACATATAGAGTTGAAACACAAGTGCTCGTACGATACCTAGATGCGTGACCGCTTAGGAATATCAGCTGCTGTAAGTTAGGATTTGCGAGTGGTGTGATGGATAACTGCTCGAAATTATTAATCTGAGAGCCGTGTTCAAATTTCAGCTGTGCTCCTTATATTTAATTAAGCGCAAAAACATTTGGATAAAGTTATGGACAGACCTCTTCTATACTTGTATGACTAATTCTTATTACCTCCAAATTCTTACATGCTCTCATAAAAGGTGACATATTTTAAATCCTCACTATTGCCAGAACATTTTCACATGTAAGACATTGGATATATATTTTACTTGTTATCCAACCCTTACACTGACCAACTCTTATTATCGGTTTCCTGAATATTTAGGAATAAAGAAGACTGTCAACTGGTTTCACAAATAGAAGGGGAATAATTCCATCAACATTACTAATATAAAATAAACAAATAAATAAATATATGTATAAAAATAGACGTATATTAGAAAGAAAGAAAGAAAGAAAGAAAGAAAATGGAATAGATAGATAGATAGATAGATAGATAGATAGATAGATAGATAGATTTTCACAATCTCTTTCCATTTAAACAAGCATTGAATAAGAGCTATTGACATCTTTTTACCAGTTGATTTAAACTGAACTAAGCGATATATATATATGGGTTAATTTGTGGGGTTACACATACATACGTATCCATGAAATTAGAAGTAAGCAGTTAATGACTTAGTGGTCAACATCTTCGCGACTGGTCTGAATACCCCCAACTGATATGACGCCAATGCCTCTGTCCTGACTCTCTTTTTCTTTTTCTTATTTTTTTCTTTTTTATCTTTCTCTTCAGTTAAAGGAAATGCTTATTCTGGCAAATTTTTTGTACCAAATGGAAGGAATATTGTGTGGTCTGATGAAATGAGCTAATTTAGCTCAGTGAAATCAATTATAATTTATAACCAATTTAAATGACATGTTGAGTTTTCCTTTATAAATATCATATTGCTCTGGATAACATCCATTGAGCTCTCTATATAGATATAACACTTAATATTTTATATTAAGTTGATCTTGTTGGATTATCCTTGCCGTTTACGGACTGGACATATATATATATATATACACACAAACAAACACACACACACACATATATATATAAGCACGCACACAAATATATATATATATATCTCAGCATGCAGGGTGGGTATAGAAGAATCCAAAAGACTATTCCTGTACATACAGTGGTAGGATAACTCTCTAAGAGAGCTCTAAATATGTATGTATATAAATACATATAGCGCAAATATAAGATAAGAAAAATTAAGGCAGACACGTTATTTCATGGTAAATCGGAAGTGTGGGCCTATTTAAGGCGAACCATCATCAACTTCCGTCTTTATTGTATAGAAGATTTTACATGAATGAAATTCACAAAGGTCTAAGGCAGAAGATTATTCCGCAGTAGGTTGCCATGGCTTTCTGCAGTAGACTGGTTGCCAACCAAGGCTATAGAACCCAATTTGTCCTCCATAACTGGAGGAAAGTTATG
This sequence comes from Ascarosepion bandense, assembly GCA_037127315.1. Lineage (NCBI taxonomy): Eukaryota > Metazoa > Mollusca > Cephalopoda > Sepiida > Sepiidae > Ascarosepion > Ascarosepion bandense. The sequence continues at coordinate 2,548,616 of JBBBDQ010001568.1, read as the reverse complement.
GGTTAAATAACAGGACCTTTCCCAAGGGTATTTGCGCATAAGTGAATGCAAGGAATTCAACTGGAATTCGAACTCGGCTCCCCGATTTCTCGTTCCGAACGCTCATATATACGCAACATATAATCAAAGAGCACGCGCAAGAGCGGATGTCAACTTAAATCTAAAGATATATATATATATATATATATATATATATATATATATATATATATATATATATAAAGAAAGAAAGAAAGAGAGAGAGAGATATAGAGTTACCGCTATAAATTAGCTTTGAAATGACGATACATAAGAAAAATGCCACAAAGTTTTATCTTCAAAAATCTTTGTCATTCCTACAAGAAAAGTTGAATTTCTATTATTAAATTATAACTTAAAAAATCAGGTATGGCTGGGAAAATGGAGGGAAAATGGAGATCACTACCCCCCCTGTGGGACGAACTTGAAATAATAGACAGAGAACACCACTGGAAAATAAAAAAAATATGGAATGAGAGTATATGCTATGTTACAAAAATTTCCTAAGCCGGCCAAGCATAGACATGAATACAATATGGGAAACCAGTAATGTAGAGAATAAAAAAACAATAACAAAAATTGTAATATGAGCTCTGTTAAAAAATGCTTACTGAGATATTAGGTTTATAAGTTCCTAAAATTAATTCACTGATAAGCTAAAAGTGGATAATAGCGTTGGTTAAGGTAATCCAGTGATTTGACCCAAAGAATTATGAATAAAAACTGGGAGATTTGAGTTACTAAAGAGAATTAACTAAAACTGAGAACAAACCGAACACCGTAAACAATTACAATACCTCATCTCAGAAATATAGAAAAATTAGATGTTAAATTATATTTCATAACCCTTTTTACAACCTCCAGAATTTTGATTATTTCTTTTTTCTTGCGTCAGTAGTTAACAATAAATTAGTATGGGAAATTTATAGCGTAGAGAACGAAAGATTAATATAGAAAACTTTATCGTTTTGTTTTTTGTTTTTTTGTTTTGTTTTGTTTTTTGTTTTTGTTTTTTGTTTTTTTTTTTTTGGTAAAAACAACAAACTGATTTGGAAAATCTTGTAAAAGTCATATAATTGTCAGATTTTAATGGAACTTTCAGACTTATTCACAAATAAAAGAAATTATTTTAGAACTCTTTTAGAAAATCTTGGTAAAAACATTTTTATTTTTTGCATCTATTACCCCCTCCCCTTCTTATTTAATTGTATAAAATGTGTTCCGTTTAATGTTTATATTAGTTATATGCAAAACTCCTCGGAGAATTTAAGTCAACATTTTTTTTTTTTTAGTAAAACACGATCCCCATTCATGTTGGAATTTGGTAGGCAAAGCAGTTCAGCTGACATGCACTCACAACTTATGTTCTATTACTTTAATATTTTTATAAATTTTAAAGATAACTAAACATTATATTACTAAAAAGCACTCTCATTATATTATTCAAGTAATTTTTACGGATAGGTCCTCCATAGATAAAAATTAGTTAAATTTCTTAAACCCTGGGTTGTCAATAGAACCGTTAAGATCCCATAAAAACAGCATGTGTTAAAAATGACTTTTTGTGATATTTTAAACTAAAAATAAGTAATAATTGTTTCAAATCAGATTTATCAAATTTTAAATCAGCTTACCTTCCTCAAATAAAATTTATGAAAAATATCAACTATTTTTGAAAGATTTTTTAATGAAGAGAATTATGTTGTGCTGAGAGAATTGTCCTTTTGGGTAAAATCAGTGAATTTTAACAATTTCAAAATGTTATCCTAATCAATATTAATTCATTTTGAAATTCAAGATATTTTGCTTACTGAAAATATTAAATGTCATCTATTAGCTTGAAATTAAATAAAAATAAAATCTCCAAGAAAAATATTTTATTTTTAAAAATTCATTAAAACCTAAGGTATCACTTTTCTCTGGTGTTATCTATCGATATATATATATATATATATATATATAGTCATTCGCATACAAGCCTATTTTGATGTATCACAGCTCATTAGTGTGGCTAGACATCCGCTTGCTTCCAGCCAGGATTACAACTCGACCGTTTTGGTATCAGGCAGAGAATCTACTCCTAAGCTATCGGCAGACGGCTGCGAGAGGAGGAAATTTTTAACGTGTTATATATACGCGGTGTATACACGCACTAGCAACCGAGAGACCTCAATTCATGATTGAAGGGTAATGCGTAAATCACAGAAGTGGTTACTTTTTTTAAAAGTTTTCCCTCTAAAGAGCTCAATCAGAAACAAGAGCATAATTATATATATATATATATATATATATATATATATATATATATATATATATATATATATTTAAAAATGAAATATCTTTCTTTCTTGAATATTTTATTGTATATATATATTCTCAGAATAACACTTGATCAGCCTGAGATGAAACCGTTTGTTTTTATAGTTTTTAGTAAAAATGGCATGTAATTTACGCTTATTCCTAGCTAATATATATAAATATATCCCAAAGACCACAACGATAGAACTGGCGAATGACGATTTCAACAGATCTCAACGGTTTAACTAGCGGATGAAGAGGGCTATACATGACAGACATGTTAGTTTCATTCCATATATGCCACAGAGTAAAGTCATGAAATCAAGTGTATGGATCGCTTCTTGTCAAGTTGAGGCCCACCTTAAATAAATTACGCCATCTGAACTTTCTTCTACTCTGACGACGATAGGGAATGGCTGACACGTTGAAGGAATAAATATGTTTAAATTACGTCCTCAGTGAATAAATTTAAAGTGTTTAGATTTGCGCCAAATAACTAAACAGTCGGATGAAATAAAGGTTTCCATCACCGAAAAGGAAATAAGTAAGCAGGATACAAATCTCGACTGTTCGAAAAGGGATTAATCTATTAATATATCTATAGTCTTATAATTCAAATGATGGATTTAAGTAGCAGGAAAAACTAGGCTTCGTTGGCTTAGCCTTCGTTGGTAACCAGTCTAGGGAAACCGCCGGAAAATCTTAATTCAAACCGCAGAGAAGCCAAGGGGGAAATCACTCTGCTTAAAAAGATGCTGTCGGTGTTTTGCATACGCAGTAAATCTTGAGAGACAACCGCGATTTTCTCTTTCATCAAGTTATCAGCATTCTGGAGGGCCACTTTGCAAAGTTTTTTGTCTAGTGAAGAGACTGAACTAAACTCCAGATATTAATATGGAACATTTTCTGTCAGCTGTAATCAGAGCATCATCTTTTTGGGCTTTAAACTCATTAACATTAAACTGATCTAAGTGATGAAACGCGTCACTTAGATCAGTTTCCCTTTTCCAAAAGTATTGCCACTGTTCTCCTGAACAATCTCCTCAAAGATGAAGGAAAGACTCGAAGCAACAGAAATGTGGTTCTGCAGAAGGATGCTGAGGACGCTATGACCCAAACACGGGAGCAACAACAAGGTTTTGGAGACGATAAAAACGAAAAGAAAACGTATACTTAACATCAACAATAGACAGTTGAAGTTTCTAGAACACGTCATGGGAAAGGAGGGCTTGGCGAATCTAATACTCGCAGGACAGATAGAAGGAAAAAGAGACAGAGGAAAGTAACGTAAGGCATAACTGATGCACTTCAGCAAATGTATAGCAGAGCAGAGTTTGGGAGTGATACTACAAGAAAGGGTGTTAAGAGCTAAAAGTAATGTGGTGGGCCATGTTCGCCTATGGCCTGTAGAGACACGGCACATAAAAGAAGAAGACTGCTCTACTAACTTAATGACCAACTATTGTTTTCTACTGTGTCTAGAAGGGTAGCCAATCTGAAAGAGGACTATGAATAGGTGAAGTAAAGGTAACTCCATAAGTTATTCATTTCATAATTTGTTCAATTTAACCACCACAGAGAAACTTTTCTACATACCATCAGAACGGATGATGTTAGTCATCTAGAGAGGAACACACTGCACCTCCTTGGTCTCACTCTCTCACTGGCCTCAAATAGAACGACTACATCGAATCTATAGCTGCATCTACTGCTAGGAAGGTTGGGTTACTGTATCAGGCTAGAAAGTTTTTTTCTCGTCAGAATCCGTTTTGCACATTTGCAAATCTACTATTCGTTCGTGCATAGTGTACTGCTGTCATATCTGGTCGGGTTCTACTGCTATTCATTTAGAGTTTCTCGACATCATCCAAAAGAGGATCTACAATGTAATCGATACTGTCTTGGTGGCCCGCCTCCAGTCTCTTTCTCAACGACAGGATGTAGCTAGTCTCCCGACTAAATGTAATTACGCGTGCTACTAGATTGGCGGATGTGTGTTGTGGTACAGTGGATATCGACTCGGAACGACAAATCGGGGAGCCGAGTTCGAATTCCAGTTGAATTCCTTGCATTCACTTACGCACAAATACCCTTGAGAAAGGTATTAATCCGACTCTTCCCTCCAGTTATGGGTCAAATAATAGGACAGATTGGGTTCTATAGCCTTGGTCGGCAACCAGTCTACTGTAGAAAGCAATGGCAACCTACTGCGGGATAATCTTCTGCCCAGTCAGTCATGTCTCTTTCGAGATATGATCGCCCAAAGCGTGTATCACGTATGGCACATAACTGACTAGATTGGCATCAAGGTCGCACCATTTTACCGTCAAAATAGTTAGATGTAACTGCCTCTTCTACTATAAGAGTTTAGTTTCTCATGCTTCTCGTTTGTGGAACTTCCTTCCTTTTGCTTGCTTCCCTGATAGCTACAATCTCCAGAAGTTTAAATACAAAGTCAATCGCCATTTTCTATCTCCTTAATTCCCATCCTTTTTTATCCTTTCTTTGACATCCTCTGTACCTTGTTTTTTTCTCTCTCTCTGTAACCCACTGCACACCAGTGGCACTCCTGCCTTGAAAATGACTATAAAAATAAAATAAAATAAAAACTGTGCTTCTGGACACTTCATAATTTTAAAAAAATGCCCAGTCAAAAAATTAAATCAGCTATGAATTCAATTAAATTTTTCAAAAGAATTTTTAACGAATATTACGCTTTGATAGATGTCTGTACTTCCATACATTTTTCAGATATTTTGTCAAAAATACAAGCCAATAATAAACAGCTATTTTGTACTTTTTAACTTGTCATCTTTCAAATCATTTGATACATTCGAAATTATACATATGCCTATTAGAGAAAGAGCAGTTATTTCACTTTAATCTAAAGCAAAGTTTTTGTTGCCTTATATCCAGTATTTTAAATAATATTTATGACCAACTGAATGAATGAATTAAATTTAGAAAATTTATTATATTAAGAAATATTTTATCTCATTTTCTAAGAAGAATGAAAATAATTTGTAATGTTGCGCTCCAATATTTTCTTTAATAACTAAAGATTAAGCGAAACTAAATTTAACTACTCGAACAACAAACTAAAAGAAGCCATTGCAGTGTAAATATGCTTGTTTGTGCGTCAGCTCCTCAGCAAGCAGACGATAAGCAGATGCCATTTCTTCACAGCTTTTTTAAACAATGACAATGATTGAATTTATGTTTTTATGGTTAAAACACCAAGACTATTTGCTAATAATTAAGTAAATTTAGCATTTAACATTGAATGGAAAGTGAAAAAATAAAAGCTTCTTGATAAGCAATTCAGATGCAGCTCTCGCTTGCATTAATACAGAATAGTCTTTCATATTTTTCTCTGTTCGGAAATATATTTGGCATGCACAAGATAAAAATTAAATCAACAAAAAAGAAAAAACGTTTCTGTAGTGAATAAATAAATAAACTAGGGGTTTGCAGTCATTAAAGTTGGCGAGCGGTACAAGTCGATTTCTGCTGTTTCCACCAAAAAAAAAAAAAAAAAAAAAAAAAATTAAAAAATAAAAGTAAAAATATTTAACCGTGAGAGTGAATCGACACTTTTAGAAAGCGAGTGAGACTGCATAGGTGATTCCTATCATGCTTGCCTGTTTGAGATGCGATCTACCACGGCTCAGTAAGTAAAAATGCTGACAGTTTTAACATGTGATTATCAAGGATTTTACACTTACGAAAGAAACCGTGACCTATAGGAAGGACTATCAAGTTTGTTTGTTTTTTGTACAGGTAAGTGCTAAATAGTTACCTTTAAATATAAGGGAGGTTTACTCGGAGCCTCAAACCATAATTATATTCAAACTACTTGCTTATAGCAGTTTTTTTTTTTTGTTTTTTTTTTTACAAGATTGGGTGAAAAATATGTCTGATGAGAACAATAAAAGTTTTAGGTTAAAATGACCGGGCAATTTAATTTTAATTTTCTACTTGCAAAGGTTTTTTCTCTTCCAGTTTTAAACGCGTAGATATTTATCACAAACAATTTTATTTGTACTACTACAAAAGGAAGAGTTTGTGTATCATGCCGTTAAGAAAGAGAAATCATTTTCCCTTGCAAACGATTTAATAACAAACGATTTTTGTCTAGATTTCTGAGATGAAGAATTATCATTATTTACATGCTAACTATTATCCTCATCTTTGTTATTATTATTATTTGCCGTTATGTCCTCTTACCGTCATTGGATGCTTGTCGATTCACATAATCTTCAGGAATTTTTCAACTGAGCCCATTTTTTAATCTACGGGACCAGATTGTTCTCATTTCTTTGACTATGTCTTGGGATATTTTGTCTGCTTCTTATTTAATAATGATCAGATATTAATCGTTCTTTTTTCACTGACTCTAAATTCAAACTCCCTATAAATAAAGCGTTTAATTCCAAGTTTTCCGAAGGGTACGCAAATCGATAAGGTTAAAGCAAATAACGGCCAAAACATTGTGATAATGAAAAGATGGTAACAATAGGTCGCATGTAATTAGAGAACGATTTATTGACATTTAATAAAGTAGCTTTAGCACAATTTATTATATAAATACGCTTTGTGTTGCTCTGTTAAGGAGTAAGATAAAATCCAAAGAAAAAATCTGCAATGCTATTGGTCCTGACCTAGAATCTCGACTTCAGCTACTTTCGCACCGTCCTAACGTAGCTTCTCTGTGTCCTTTCTACAAATACTTTCATAGTAATTGTTGTGATGAACTTTCCACTATGGCACTTAGACTTTATGAATTTAGGCGCAATACGTTTAGTTTGGCGGCAAAGTTTCATCGTTTTACAGATTAAATAGCTAGATGTAACCGTAAGTTCTATGCTAATAGTTTCTTCTATCGCACTTCTCGATCGAGGAAATTTCTCCCGGTTTCTTCTTTCCCAGTCAACTTTGACCTTCTCAAATTTAAATGCAATGTCAGTCGATATCTTCTGTCTTATTATTTCATTGTTTTCTCTCCTTGATAGTGTTTTCTTTTCTCTCATGTTCTCTAACACTCAGTAATACTCTGAATCTTAGTAGTTTTATCGCTTTACTAGTGTCGAAATGTTTAAAAAAGTTCCACTCAGACAACTTCTTCCATGGAACTGATACTTTGCGAAACAGACTCCCAAAAACATGCTTCCCTGAAAACTACAATCTTAAACTGTTCAAGTCAACCTTTATCTATATATATCCTCTTCTTATCCTTATCCTTTATCTATATATATCCTCTTCTTATCCTTATCCTTTATCCTTTATCTACATATCCTCTTCTTATCCTTATCCTTTATCTATACATATCCTCTTCTTATCCTTATCCTTTATCTATATATATCCTCTTCTTATCCTTTATCTATATATATCCTCTTCTTATCCTTATCCTTTATCTATATATATCCTCTCCTTATCCTTTATCTATATATATCTTCTTATCCTTATCCTTTATCTATATATATCTTCTTATCCTTATCCTTTATCTATATATATCCTTCTTATCCTTATCCTTTATCTATATATATCCTCTTCTTATCCTTTATCCTTTATATATTCCTCTTATCCTTATCCTTTATCTATATATCCTCTTCTTACTTCCCACTTTCTGAGACTCTTACGACAATTTCACTCGGTAACACTATTTTTGGCCTTGTATTAGAGTTTGAGTTTGGGATATGCGTAACGGCATATCAACTTCTGTGGGTTATTTAATACCAAAAAGGTGGGGTTTTAAGGTACATCTTTTTAAATGTTCGGTTATAGTAAGAAGGTTGATTTAGTCAGATTTTATTGAAAATTTTTTTTATTTTTATTTTAGAAAACTGAAGATGTCTTCTAATTTATTTATTCAAAAATTTATTGCTGGTTATAATTTTCTTTTAAAAATGTCTTGTTGGTAACATTTTTCCTTCAAAAATGTAATTTTTTTTCTATAGAAGTCTATTTTTATATATATATTTCCATAAAAGTCTATTTTGAGTAAATGGATCTGAGTTTGAGTTTAGTTTAATGGCATATCAACCTCTGTGAGTTAATTCATGCCAAGGTGGGGTCTTAAGTTGATTTTTTTTTGTTTTTTTGGTGGGGGGGGGTATTTTTTAATGTTCGGTTATAGTGAGAAGGTTTAGTCAGATTTAATGAAAATTTTTTTGTTTTTATTCTTTTTATTTTAGAAAACTGAAAATGTCTTCTCGTTTTGTATTAAAAATGTTTTGCTGAGAATAATTTTTTCTTCAAAAATATATTGTTGGTAATATTTTTCCTTGAAAATGTATATATTTGTATAGAAGTCTATTTTTTGTATATATTTCTATAAAAGTGTATTTTTATAATTTCATAGTGTTTTGACCCCAGTTTAGGGGCTAACTATTTGCCCACAGATGTGACCTTAACAGGTGCTACTACTCCGAGTCAGAGTGGGCCTGGGAACAATAGCAAATAAGAGGTGGTTCCATATCCTCACAACCTCCTAATCAGAGGCCTTGCTGCCTTGGATGCAGTTCACGGTCATGCCCAGGGCTGCCTTGTAATGGAGGAACTAAAGTAAAAGAAAACTGCTATACTTTAATGAAAGATGGCACAATGCCTTATTTATGGACACTTGGCACAGTTGAGTAATGGATAGCGGCTCGGACTGATGAATCTAATTCCAGTCTGACACATTATATTCACTTACGAGCTAATACCCTTGAGGAAGGTATGAATCCATCTCTTCTCTCTTCACCTATGTGTAAATAGCAGGAAAGCCTGGGTTCCAAAAGGAGAAATAGGAGAAAGAAAATTCTGAATTCAAACCAGCCTGGAGAGGGTTGGGCTCCGTCAGGTTATCTTGCTCAAGACACACCACTTCTACTGAAGCTGCAGTACTTGTTGTACTCCTGGGAGTCACAGGATATAACACAATTAAAACACGAATTGTTATTATTTTTGTAATACCAGTAAAAGTGCTAATAATATTTTGGGGGGATCAAGCACTCAGTACGTATATGAATAACAAACGGTGAAGATCGCACGTGCTTAATGTAAAAACAACTTACGATAAACTGTTTCGAAGCCGCAAATATATAGGTATGTTTTTTATTATTTTTTTATATAGTAATTACATTCGGAATATCTTCATTGTTTTTGTTATCTTTTTTTTAATCAATTCACCCTAAACAAGGCAATAAAGCCACTAAGACGCAAGGGGGGGGGGCTAATGGGTGAGAAAGAGAATTTTTAAAAAAAGCATTAGAAGGGACCGGAAACCCAATTCTAAACAGGAAAGAATGGATAAACCTTTACTCGCTGGGGAGGTTTGTGAACCGGACAATAGATGAACATGTCTGCTTCAATAAAAATCACGTTTTGGCCGGTGTTCTTTCCCAACTTAAGATGTCTGGTGATTCGTTTTACTTTTTTCTTTTTATTTACATACACATTTTGTGACAAAGATTTTATATAAATACTAATAAAACCAGGTGTAAACTACTAGTTATACAGATATCTAGAACATATTTAAACATTTTTATTATTAGCTTCACTAGCCAAAAAGACATACATATTCTTCTTATCCACACATTATTTGGTGGCTACCCTGGTTTTATAATTAGTGTAACTTACGTCTTCCGGGCAGCGCATTCGAGAGACTTAAATTAAGTTTATTCACCCTGCCCCCACCTCCATTGGGGTGAGTTGTGACACAAGGTTAGTTATTTAATATTTAATGTGGGGAGTCGAGCGCGTACACTCGGGTTTGGGACACAATTTCCCCAGCTCTCTGCAACCGTCGAAACCCGATCAATCTCTTTAGTGTTCTTCTGTTCCCCTGAACCAGCCACCTTTCAGTATCTTATTTTTCTTAAGTGCGTATCTGTCCTCGAACAGAGACACAACTGAGTGATGATGATCCCTACCCGGCAAGTGCCAGGTAAGTGTGCTTTCTGGTAGAGTCGAACCTTATTGGAAAGCATATTTACTTTGAGTTTCATGAATGCACTGAACAGTAAATAAGTTACACTTTTTTTCTTTTTTGTTTTTTTTAAAGTTGCCTCCTCGAACATGTGTATCCCCAAAATAACATTTAGGGAAAATAGGAAATAATAAAGTATAAGAAATTCGATATGGATACCAGATTTTGTTACAAAATTCTTGAACCGCTCAAGAATCACGTCAACTGATTTTACCAGGAAAGACATAACTTCTTGTATTCAGCCTTCATGTTCTTCCACAGTCTTGGTTAGGTACAGAAGACTTGCTCCATTAAACAATTTCAATGAAAAAAGTCACTGAGTGTTAAATAACTCTGGCTGGCCACTCATACATAAAATAGGGAGTTACTTTTCAATCACCCTGTATAAAAAGCCTGCCTCCTTCTACCGAGCGCCTATAGCTCAGAGGTTGAATTGCCGACTGACGCCAATTCGGTCGAGTTTCAATCCTGAGTAAAAATCAATCGAATGTCTAACCGTACTGATGAGCTGTGATACAGCGAAACAGATCTGTCTGCGGATGACTATATATATATATATATATATATATATATATATATATATATATATATATACAATAGCCAAATTACTGGCTGGTTGGAGCAGCAAACGTTAGTCGAAAAGGACTCAATGCACCACCAACACAAATAAACTGAATATGCAGAGCTAACAATATATTAAAGAACAGAACACACACCATTTCAGGTTTCGACCACGCAGGTTTCTTTTGCTTGCCTGAAGAGACCTGCGTGATTGAAACCTGGGTAGCAAGTAAATGGTGTGTGTTCTGTTCTTTAACATATATATGAATGAAAGAAAAATCAATCGTGAGGAAAAAATTTTATTCCAATGCGTTTTGTTTCTAGACTTTATCAAGTTAAATGTGAAGATTTTATTTTATAACTTTTATTTATACAGAAAAGAAAATTGGAGGACAATATCGTTAAATGTTTAGGTTATTTTTTTAAATATTTTTAAAGCTTCTTATGTCAGAAAATTCTGATGGATGCTAAGTGATGCAAATTTTACCTAATAAACAAAAGTGAGCAAATTTTGTCATTGTTGCTTTTTAATTGTTTTATTTATTTTTATCAATAATTTATTATTTATTCTTATGTATTTTATTTCACTTTTTCACTGATATATATGTATTTATTTTAAATATTTAAATGTCTAGAGTTAAATATTTTAGTGTGTGTATGTGTGTGTTCGTGTAAAACTTCATGACTAAAAATATATGAGAAAAGACAATATAAACAAAGATAAAAAGAAAAAAATCTTATCGGATAAAGAACTCATATATAGAAATCCGCTCAATCACAACTTCAATATAATAAAGAATGTCACATTTTTTAAAGAGAAAGTAGCTTACTTCAACGGAAAATTCTAGAGAGCTCCGCTATCGAATATCAAAATATAAATCTCCGCACTACATTTTTTTTCAAATCTCCCAACCCAAAATACATGACATTATATATATATATATATATATATATATATATATATATATATATTAAAAGAAAACTATAAAATTCAAACTTTCTTTTATTTAAAATAATCACATAATAGTAAAATAAAATAAAAATTTAACACCAGTAACAACATTAACTGACTTTCGTTTGTTAAACATTAAATTACATGGCTTAGCTTCTTCCATAACTTATCTTAGCTTTCCGTTAGCCCAAATTATATTTATGAGGATTTTTAAATTTTTAAATTTCTAAAAACCTAACATATTATAATTATACTTATAAATAGTACTGCAAAACAAAATCCTTACATTTGCTTTGCCTTAATAAAGTCAATCAAAGGACAATGACGGCTAAGAAAAGTTTCGCTTTTGTCTCTAGTTATATATATATATATATATATATATATATATCGGAAACATGAATAAAATATACGAATTTACATTTCAGTTTTATAAAATTAGACTACTACTAATATTAATATGACACTTAGTGAAGAGCGCTATTAACAATAATAAAAGAAATACAGTTCTTGACAATGTTCAACAATATTTCGATAGTATGCCTGTCTTCATCATGTTTAGAAATTGTATATAAATTATATATATGCATAATTCTATATTATTATTATTATTAAACACTTAGAGAAAAGCGCGAGTTAAAGAAATAAAAAGAAATGTTTGACATTTCGACAATATGTTCGTCTTCAAGTTATGTTTAAAAATTATATACTAGTATAAAAATCTACAAAGAATTACAAATGTTTGTACTATGGTGGACTGTCACAGATTGATAGTAGATTGCGGTCAGCAGTTTATGATCGAGTTGTGTGTGTGTGTGTGTGTGTGATTTAATTTGGCCCTGTTAAGTTTATAATCGACTATAAGAGATGTGTGAAAATAAGAACAATCAAATTATGTATAAAAATATTCATTTATATAATCCTTAAAAATTCTGTATTATACAAAATGATAATAATGTTCGTATGTCTGAGACAGGCTTCGTAAAAAGAGTATAATAAGCCTGTAAAGAGAAGTTGAATGTATGAAAGCAGTAATGACGATAATGGTGTACGTACGAGCGAGGATATAGTTGAATTTGAGCCGTCTTTGATGTGACCGCTCAGTCAAATGTTCGTTTCATTTTGTCTTTTTCTTTGTGTCTGTTTTACGAAATGTTCTTAGAACAATAAGAAGGGAAGGTACAGAACGCAGCACTAGACAGAGAGAAAAAAAGAGGGTAATAACTGCAAGTAGCCCGAACTTGGATCCAGGGTAACGGCTAGAGGCCCTCTGACGAGAGAGAGAAAATCATGCGTACTTATACATTTTTGGAAGACAAAAAAAGGATCACTTTCAAATATATTTTTCTGTTCTCTGATTGGTTAATATATGTAAATTTCTTTTTAAATTATTTTTCAGTCGGAAGATCTGCGCGGATCCTGTTGCGTAAAACTGTAAATATATCATTCTGTTTTAAGTCGTTGAGGAGATAAATTCTTTTTCACTACAGTACAAATAAACAAAATGATAGGATAGTTCCATAGTATATTTACTAAGCTATTTGATTAATTCCTTTTAGTAACTAATCGGCTAATCGATAATTTCAAGATGAACAAGGTCACCATCGTATTAAGCAAGTTTCAGTTTCTTGCATTTCATGCTTGTTGCGTTTCATTCGTTTTGACGCGTTGATTACCATTACATTCGTTTTTCTCAAGACAAGCGTCGTTTGTACAAAGGCTTACAATTTTTGTGAATTTTAATTTTTTTTTTATATTTGTATAGAATTTTTAAACATAACTTGAAGACAGACATACTGTTGAAATATTGCTAAATATTGTCGCTCGTCTCTAATCTTAGAAAAGTTATGTCAATCATTTTGTTTAATAATATTATTACATGAAAGATATCGTGATTTCTGCTAACCACAAAATAAATATTAGTATAAATATCCCCACTTTGCTTGTCGGTTAAGTGCCATACGTGATACACGCTTGGGCGATCATGTCTCTTTCGAGATATGACTGACTGGGCAGAAGATTATCCCGCAGTAGGTTGCTATTGCTTTCTGCGGTAGACTGGTTGCCGACGAAGGCTATAGAACCCAACCTGTCCTATTATTTAACCCATAATGGAGAGAAGAGCTGGATCAATACTTTTCCCAAGGGTATTTGCGCGTAAGTGAATACAATGGATTCAACTGGAATTCGAACTCGGTTCCCTGGTTTCTCGTTCCGCGCCGATATCCACTGCACCACAACGCACTTTGCTAGAGATTTGATAAAACTGTGTAAAGTGACAGACCTGTCGAAATATTGTTGAACATTGTCAAACACGGTTTCTTCTTTTCTGAAACCACGCTCTTCTCTAAGTGTTGAAAATACCGAAAGTATTACGTTTATTTTTTGTTTTGTTTAATAATAACTCGTTTTAACCCGTGAAAAATTCAGTTTTACTATTTCAATATTCCGATGAATCTTAATTATTAAGTTAATGATTGTATAATCTCATGATGAGTTCTACAATTAAATATCCGTAGAAATTCCCCTGTTGCTTCGTTAAATATTTGAGCTTAACAACTTTAACAAAATATTTCAATAATAATCATAAATATGAATCCTGGTCGTTATTTTAAGAACGAGGGTACAAATGAAAAGATCTGAAATTGACAGCACTTTCCATTTCACTGAAACAGATGTTAAACACTTCTATCTCTTCTTTCTTTCATTTTCTCACTGAGGCTAAGCAGTGTCTTTTCTCCTCTTTTCACGCGATCAAAACGGAATAGTCCAATATTTATTAAGTATTGGAAGGAAACTTTAAGCACTTCTACCTTCCCTTCTTTCATTCTTCTCACTGAAACCAAATAGTGTCTTCCCCCGCCTATTTTTACGTCATCAAAACGGAATAGTTCATAAGGTAATCTATCAGATATTTGGCAGAAGACATTAAACACTTTTACCTTTCATTGTTTGTTTCTTTCTTTCTTTATTCCCTTCTTTCTTTCATTTCATTTTTTAGCTGAAACCAAGTAGCGTCTTTTCCCCCTCTTTCCGTGTAAAAAAAAAACAAAAACAAAAACAAAATAATCTATTACTTATTACATATTTGCAGTGTGTAACGGTCATTCGAACAAATGGAGAAGCAAGCACAATAATAATAACAGTAATAATAATAATATCTATATTATAATAAAGGCCGTTGTGTCTTTATTTGTATATGTATGCACCTATATATTTGTAATATGCACCAGATGGGTGCATAACGCATGAAATTCAGAGTCATGCCATCGACGTCGGACAGTATATATATATATATATATAGAGCTCTGTTTATACTACCTTGAGAACTGTTTTATTAACACCTGAATAATAATAATATTAAACATGTGTGTATCCTCATATGTATATTTATTAATTTACGTAACTATATATATATAATATATATATATATATATATATATATATAGTCATCCGCAGACAGATTTGTTTCCCTGTTTTGCATCAGTACGGTTAGACACCGATTGCTTTTTAACCCAGGATTGAAACCCGACCGAATTGGCATCAGTCAGCGATTCTACCTCTGGGCTACGAACGTTCGGTAGAAGAAGGCAGACTTTTTTAGCGCGTATATCATTATACACGCCCAACAGCCAGAGTACTCTAATTCATTATTGAATGAGCGATATATATATATATATATATATATATATATATATATATATATATAGTTGATACTGTGTAAGTTGCACGACATGTCCGAGATGTGAAGGTCTGAACTTGTGGAACTAAGGAACGTAACTCGTTTGAATATCTACAATGAAAATAGCAATAGATTAGCTAGGGAAGTTAAAATAATTTTGTAACTGATGAAGATGGTCTCCAAGCCTTTAACATTATTACAAGAAAAAAAGTATCTTTAAAAAATCGTTTCTTGGAATCTTATCCTATTTTACTTTATTGTATGCCTACTTTGGGATGCAATATTTTTTTAAATTTAATGGCAATAGATAAGACAGAAAGTAAAATGTTTATTACAGGAGGAAATAGACGTGAACGCAAGTTCTATGCTTTTCTCGCTTGTAAATCATCGTCTGGTTCTTGCTTTCCAATCAAGTTTGATTTTCAGAAATTTAAATGCAACTTCAATCGTTATTAATTCTTAATTCTTGTTCTTTAATTGTTCTCTCTTCTTAATTATGTTTTCTTTATTATATTATTATAAGTCCTCTGCTAACAGTTTCTCCTCCCGCTTGTGGAATTCTCTTCTGGCTTCGTGCTTTCCAGTCAACTTTGATCTTAAAAATGTAAATGCAATGTCAATCGTTATTTTCTGTCTTCTTAATTCTTGTTCTTTAATTATTCTCTCTCCTTAATTGTTTTATTCGTTTCATATTTTTATAAGTCCTATGTTAACAGTTTCTTCTCTCGCTTATAGAACTCTCTTCTGGCTTCAAGTTTGATCTTCAAACATTTAAATGCAATGTCAGTAATTATTTTCTGTTTTAATTCTTGTTCTTTAATTTGTTTCTCTCCTTAATAATTATTTTTTTCGTATCCTCTATCACTTAGTACACCTTGCGTCTTAGAGGCTTTATTAAAACAGGAGTGGCAATAAGCGATCAGTACTGATGATAGATGATAATATCTCTGGACCGCTGAACAAGAACAGTCTATTAGTATAGTAAGTAATGGGTTCAATTTGAAATTCTGTACAGGTTACCGGATTGACAATCATCTGATGGAAAAAGAAAAGCATAACGGTTGAAACATTGTGATATCAATGACAAAGACGAGGACAATAATCCAAGCGTAAATAATGTAAATATGTAATATTTAGTTAATTAAATTTGCAGATAAAAACTTTAGAACTTATTAAAAATTGTTTTTGTTTTTTTATTTGTTTTGTTTTGTTTTTTGTTTCTTTTTTTTTTGCTTTGGTGTGGGGGGGGGGGGGCTTTTTACTTATAAATATGTAAATATGGCCAAGCTTGTTTTGCTAGATCAAGGGTTAGAAAACCACAGCTGTAAGTAAATACTTCCACCGAGCTTTTGCATATGAATACATGACAAGTCAGTAGTGTAGATAATGTTTGTTCTTTTTTATAATTATACGATATTAAATTTTGTTTTTTCTTGTATTTGGATTTATTATCGTATTTATATTTTTATACTTTATCATTATGCCGTATCTGTTATTGTATCTGTTTTGCCTCATCTTTCAGTTGAGCGTTGATGGATGTGCGAGTAGAGTAACAAATGAAATTGGTGAGCCGAGATCGAATTCTGACCGAGTTCGTTACATTTACTTTCGCATGAATACCATTGTATATACCGCTTCTTGACAAATCAACTTTTTGGCTGTAACTTCTTTATTACTATTGGAATTTTCATTGGTTGATTAGTTTTCTACTACTTTTATTGGTTGAGTCTTTTTCTACGATTTATCAACCTCTATGGGTTATGTAAAGCTAAAAAATCTTTTCAGATTATAAGAATTTTTTGAAGATAATAATGGTTTAGTTATGCAAGTCTTAGTAATTAACCCATAGGTGGGTGAGAAGATGGGGATTCGTACCTTTTCCAGGGGTATTCGTACGTAAGTGAACATAACGATCTCAACGAAAATTTGAACTTAGCTCTCTGATTAAAAATTCTGAGTCATTATCCATTACACAACCTGCACATCCAAGCTTTCAGCACCTAATACTCCCAAGCGGTCACCCATGTAGGTAATTTACAATTAGAGTACGGAAGAAGTAAGTTTAGTTCGAGTCTGTAAAAGCAGCATGATGAGTATTAGCTGAAAATGAACCTTTGCGATGGAAATAGCGATGGAGATACAACAATCTTGCGATGTTGTATCTGTTGGGAAAGGGTTGCAGTGATGACAATATGTCATCACCTAGAAGGCTTAGTCAACAGCTTTCAAGATTATCAAAAATGGAAAACAAGAATTAGGCAACTCTATCCCATGTTCTCCATTTTTTAAATCGGAAATGACTCTTGTAAAGATAAACTTTATGCTTACACATATTTATACTACACTGATACCCAATTCATATATATATACTGCATATTTAAACTACACCTTTACTCATATATATATATATATATATATATATATATATATATATATATTAGTCATCCACTTACAAGCCTGTTTCATTGTATCACAGCTCATCAGTGTGGCTAGACACAGCCACTTGCTTCTGGCTTGGATCGAAAATCGACCGATTTGGTGTCAGTCGGAGTCGCTACTCCCTAAGCCATAGGCGCATGGGATCAGAGTAAAGAAATTTTATAGTTCATTCAGTAATGAATTAGAACACTTTCAGCTACCGACGTATGTTTACATTGTATATAACACGTTAAAGGTTTGCCCCCTTCTACCGAGCGCCCATAGCTCAGTGGTAGCATCGCCAATGTCAATTCGGTTGGATTTCAATCGTGGCTAAAAAAGCAATCGGATATTTAACCGTACTGATGAGCTGTGATACAGCGAAACAGAGCTATATATATATATATATATATATATATATATATATATATATATATAAAGTAAGCAAATTGGCAGCACTGTCTTGAGTCTGGCCATGGATGCGATAAGGTAATTTGATTTATGACCCTCCACTTATCCTGAGATATATCAATCCTATTTTTCTTATATATAGTTTTTCTTTCTGAAGAAGAATCCAGAAAAAGCAAACGCTCTTGTTAAAAAAGCGTTGTTTATATCTTTTTCCAATTTGTCTCAATATTTTCTCTGTACGTTTACTCTATATATTTATCCTGTGTTTGGATTTACACTTCTACGGTTCAAGATACGTAAGAAAATGTAAAAGAAACTATCATCCATTAGTGAAAACTTTGACATTAAGGTCTTTAAATAAATTAAGAGCCGACTTCACCCTCTTTAGATCAAACCGTAATATGCGATCTGATAAACAAAACCATTTGAATTATACATTAAAAACTTTCCAAGTGTCATTTAGATAAAGTAAATGGACATTTTTTTAAATCAGATGAATCGAAAGTGCATTTCTAATTTCCTTTGGTGACATCTTCTAGTTGCTTTTATCGCCATTTTTGTCACAATCTTACTTCTGCTTATGACAAATATAAAAGATTAAAGGTTATCTACCGCCAACTAAACAATCACTTCTCTCCATCCAGATCAATTGATAACGACTTCGTTACGCATATTTTATCGTCAGAATATAAATACTGAACGTTGTTGAATATTCGACGCATTTTTCTTTAATGAGATTGTCTAGAATCTTCAGATCGGGGAACGAAAATAAATATACTGTTTAAAAAAATAAACGAAGGATCAACTCAAATATGGTTATCCACTAAAAAAGGGGACATTTTAAACAGCAACAAAAAGAATTAAATAACTAGTAAATAAAAGATTCATGTGTAATTATACTTTTTAATAAATTATCTCTACGGTGCACGTCTTTTGCTTCACCCTGTATATACGTATATATGTACATCTATACGTACATATGTACATCTATACGTATATATGTACATATATATGTATATATATGCTTATTTGCGTAATCTTTCTTTTCTACATGTTTCATCAAATTCTGAAATAATATTAGATAAACAGAATAGAAAAACTATTCAGATTTTTTCTCTCCGTTACATTCATACAAACATACATATATATATATATATATATATATATATATATATATATAATTCAGAAAAGATGATGCTTAAATTTAATGGTCATGCAATGCGTATGTACAATTAAGTCTTTCTTTTAACATTTTTATTTTAATTCTAAATTTTACTTTTTAATTCTTAATATTTATTTTCATTTTATTTTAGTTTTTTTAAATTTTAAAATTTTAACTTTTTATCTACATATATTTTAATATATTAATTTTTTATGTATCATAATTTACGCCCCTTTCATTTCTTTTCACAGCATTTTATTATTATTTCTAATATTTTGATTTTAAGTTTGAATTTTGAATTTTTATCTACCTGTAACCTTAGAATATGTGAAAAAAAATTAATCTTGTTATTAAAAAAGCAGTAACCTAAGTTTATCAGATTTAATTTTCGTGAACATAGAGTGAACTTAAATTCAAATCTATCAAACTATCAGTTTGAAATATGCACCTGATGATTGCATAATGCATGAAAATCCGAGTCGTGCTATAGACGTAGGATAATGTTTATGTATTAATATATATATGTATATAATACAGTTTTGTTGATACACTGAGAATTGTTTTATTAACACCTGAATAAATAATAATATTATACATATGTACACTCATCTATATATATATATATATATATAATGGTTACTAATGGAAATATATTCCTCAGTTGGATATTTACTTTAAAAAGTGCTCAGTACAAATATAGAGCATAAATATATGGTAATTATTATTATAATAATAATTGCATACTGCAACTTGATAGTTTCGGTATTAATTTTTTTAAAACTGTTTATTTATTTAAATAAATAAGTATTTTTTCTGTATATTACAAAATAAATTAAACAGAATTTACTACCTTTTAACACCGAAACTTTATAGCTATCAAGTTTTGTATGGAACTATTATTATAATAATAATTACCGTGTATGTATATATATATATATATATATATATATATATATATACATACATACACAAATACGGCATGAAGGTAAAATCCTAAAAGGATCCTATCAATATTAATTATTAAAAATTAAATATTAAAACTGACCAATCAGAGGGTTGATGGTAACAAAATTATTTATTTACAAAGCCAATATTTCATACGTAAAAAATTAAATTCTTCCAAAAATTTATAGCCATTTCAACGAGTGGATTTTTCACTCGTTTCATCAGGGAAATCAAGACGTTATGGCAAATTCAATTTATTTCAACGGTAGTAAGTGTAGCCAAAAAGAAAGGAAAAAGAAAGAAAAAATTCAAGCTTAATTATATATATATATATATATATATATATATAATTAAATTTGAAAGTCGGCCTAAATTATTATTCATAAAAATACCGAAAGGATTTAGACCGCAGGAGCATATATTTGATTAGCAAAATATGACATTACGAGTGAGCCAGTGCCGTCAAAAATGATGGCAAAATATTTATATCGATATGTCGTTTAAAATGATGGCAAAATATATATTTGTTGTAACGGAATGTTCCACACTCCCTATGTGGACTGACTATATTAATAGCCATATATAGTGAGCACAGGAGATACCTATGACTTGTCTGCCACTAGATTCCTTCTTTGGCGTAGCGTATTCTCTTTACAATAAACCTCTTTCATTTACGCACGTGTTGCTGTTCTTTCACATGAGTACCAAGTTGTCTGTTTGTAATCTCTTTAAATGATACAACAGTGGCGAGGAGAGATTGGATTCCAGCTCACAGCGAGAAAGACCCAAGGCACTGTTTGTAAAAACGTACAACAGTAGTAATTACGGATTAGAACAACTTACGTTGAATATACTCAGTGAAATTACATAACAATAATGGAACAACTGGCTTAATTGACTAAAGCATTACACACTAGTTTGCAGTTACAGCAACAGCAACACTTAAAGCAACAGCTGTGACAGCAACAAGAAAAATTTGAAAAATCACAAAAATTTCAACATGAACTGATGCAGTTACAAAAACAACAAAAGGAAGTTATTGTGCAAAACTGTAATATCTAAAACAGAAAAATGGTGCTACAGATTCTTTTCCCTGAAGGAATATCGAATTAACAATCAGACTTCAACTATGACTCAGACAATGGAGTAACTTTCCCTGCCTATTTTCGTAGGTACGAGACGAATTTTTCGAAAAGTGCGAACAATTGTTTGAGGAGAAAATTACGTTGTTAGTCCCAAAATTAAGTACAGAACACTAAATACATTAAATATTAAAAAGCCGAAAGAAAACTCATTCGAGGAGACAATATCTTGTCAGGAATGTTCGACAAAAGAGACAGTTTATTCCATACTCTATAAGTGTTTAAACATTGTAAAACAAGAAAATGAAAACTTTGTGACTTATGCAGACATTGTAAATTCACAATGTGAATTGTTTAAATTAGGCAACCTTTCAGTCGACATGTTTAAATGTTTAATCTTCGTCCAGGGACTTACAACAGCAAAGGACAAAGACGTCAGATCAAGGATTCTGACAATTATGGAGAAAGACTCTCAAATTTCGCTACAGAAGGTGACTGGGGAATGCTAGAGGCTGATAAATGTAAAGAGACACTACGCGGATCGAAGAAAAGAACATTTCTCGATTCCATACGATAAAACTGAAGTCTGCAAAATATAAGCCGAAAACATCCCAGTGTGACGTCTGTTGTGGGGGATCGCATTTAAAAAGAATCTTTTTTTTTTTTTAAGGATAAGGTTTCTTTCGAGTGTGTAATGTCGGTCACAAAAGCACCCATTAGTATAAAGAGAAAAAAAATAAGCAAACTCTAAATCAAAAGTAAATGTTTTATACAAGAACGAAATTGAAAATGATGAAAAAAGGAAATGCGTAATACATTAGAAATGGTTATACGGTGAAGTTTTTTTGTTGGATACTGGAAGCGACATTTCTATTGTGAATGAACAAACATGGAAGAAATTAGTTTGTCCATCATTAATGAGTGTCAAAAAATATAGCTGGAGGAGTGTCTGGCAAAAAAAAAAAAAGCTAAACTTCAGTTGCGAATTGAGCTGTGACGTATCTTTTATGGAGAAAACTTTAAATCAAAAGTCTGTTCTTCCAGGTATGATGAATTTATTTGGTATGAATTGGATCGTGCTTTTCGATTTATGGGAATTTCCCGTTTTCTGAAGGTCTCGGATAATTCACCAAAACCGAGGTCAGGTTCGAACTTAAAAACAACATAAGACCAGTATTCACACCAAAACGGAATTTACCATTTAAGTTTTAGATTCCGTAAATCAAGAACTGGAATGGTAAGAGAAAAAGGTGTAATTTCTAAAGTTGACTACTCAGATTCGGCTGCGCCTAGAGTTTGTGAGGAAAAAGAACAAAAGGATCGAAGTTTCAAGATTTTTCAACCGGATTAAATGACTGCTTGAAAGATCACACATGCCCATTACCTTCACCAGAAGATATTTTTTCTAAGCTGAATGGTGGCAAAATGTTTTCTAAAATAGATCTGTCTGACGTCTACAAGTGAAAGTAGATAAAGTGCTCACAGTTATTAGCAATTAATACACACAAAGGACTCTACAAGCTAAATCGTCTCCCGTTTGTGTTAAAGGTGGCGGCTAGTTTGTTTCAGCAAATAATGGGCACCATGTTAGCTGAACTAGAATTTGCCAAAGCCTAGACAACATCCCGCTAAAGAGGGAAAACAATGAACAGCACAAAAATATATCAAAGCAGTGTTCCAGAAGACTGATGAATATGGCTTCAAGCTAAGTTCAGATAAATACGAGTTCTTCATGAAGCATAAAATATTTGGGGCAAATAATCGACTAGAACGGAAAAAAATTGCCCCGAAAGGGCCGAAGCTATTAAAAAAAATGTAACCACCAAACAACTTCAGTCGTTTTTAGGCTTGGCCAACTATTACAATATCTGCATTCCCAAAATGTATGATCTTAGAGCGCCACTGAATCCCTTACTGAAAAAGGGTACAAAATGCATTTGGTCTAAAGAAAGCAAAGATGCTTTCTAGAAAATGAAAAACTGTCTGGTATTAGATTTGTCGTTTAGCGCATTTAGACCCTAAAAAGATAATCGTAACATCTGATGCTAGCAACTATGGGACTGGAGCAGTAATTCTATATAAGTTTGAAGATGGGACTACAAAGCCCATAGCTCATGCTTCTAGAACCCTGTAGAAAAAAAGGTTATCTATAGCCAGATCGAGAAAGACAGTCTGGCCACAATGTACTTGGTTAAAAATGTCACAGGTTCATTCATGGAAGGAAATTTGCACAACACTGATCATCGACCATTGTTAAAAATTTTTGGATCAAGAAAGTGTATACCAACGCACACTGCTAACATCTTACAGTGCTTGGGAATAATCTTGTTAAACTACGACTTTAAGATGGAATACCTACCGTCAAACTAGAACATGTCGACGAGTTGTCTAGGTTGATTCTAAAAATTGCAGAACCATTAGAAGACACGGTGATAGCTGCTTTAAGGGATGGAAAAAGAATTATCAGCGCAATTCACTTCGGGAGTTACCCGTGTCTCTTGGAGATATAAAAAAAGCAGATGAGGACGAATTCATTAAAAAAACTGAAGAAACAGGTATTTCTGAAAGAAAAAAACAAATTATCAAAAATATGACCTTTCTCATTCTGCGAGCAAGTGTAATTAAATGCAGATCGGTGGTAATACCATATACACCGCAAAAGAAAATCTTAAAGGAATTTCATCCAGGTGATCCAGGCAAATCAAGAATGAAATCTATAATGTGTAGTTTCACGTATTGGCCTAGGATGTACCAGGAGATCGAAAAAAAATGGTAAAACTGTAGTGGTTGTCAATTTGCGGCAAAAGCACCATCAATGAAAATTCAGCCATGGCCTAAAATGAATGTCTTGTGAACGAGGTTATACATCGACTACGCTGAGCCACTAAATGGTTACATTATAATCGTGGACAGTTTCTCCAAGTGGCCGGAAATATTCAAATGTAAAATCCGCAGATACTATGAATGTATTAAACAAGCTTTTTAGTCGGTTTAGTGTACCAAAAATTTAGTTATAGAAGGGAACACAGTTTATCAGAAAACTTAAGAATTTCTGCACATCTTTGTCCAGCAGAAAGAATGGTCACCTTTTCAAAAGGTCTAAGAAAGACTCAAAGCCTGGATACTGATGAAAGAAGTATACAAAATCTTTTTAGCAGTTTACAGAATTACTTCTAATCCGAACGTAGATTCAGGCTTATCACCAGTCGAACTGATGTTCGGAAAAATTCTGTGTTTGACAGGCTGTTGCTTATTACAACGAAAAGAGTGATAGAATTATAGAAAAAGAAAACTTTGCGATCAAATTTTACAAACCAGGAAACCTTCTTCCTCAGATTATGAAGGTGGAAAAAGCTTCTGGAAAGACGGAATCATCACCAAAATACTTGGCAGAATAATATACATGTTCAACGGAAGATTTGAAAGTAAGACATTTAAATCAGTTAAGGCCAAGACATACGAAAATTGTTACGCCTAGGGAAAATTATCAATGGAGGTAATATGACTCATTCGAAATACTAGTTCCCATATCTTCACCAGATTAATCTCCCACCACGCCAGTACCGGAAGTGTCAGCTTCTAGAAATTCGCTAATAAATTTCCCCAGCACAAAAATTGGTGAGACGGAAAAGTACTAAGAGGAGGGGGGGAGACAATTGTGTCCTGACTTCAAACAAAAGATATTGAGCAAAATTTCATGGGGGAAAATTAGCTTAGAGGGGTGCTGTAGTGGAATGTTCAACACTCCTTCTCGCCTCTGTGGACTAACTATATTATTAGCCACATATAGTGAGCACAGGAGATACCTGTGATTTACTTCGGCAATTACTATCCTGCCACCAGATTCCCTGTCTTGCCGTAGTTTATTCTCTTTACAATAAACCTTTCTTCTTTCATCTACGCAGGTGTTGCTGTTCTTTCACTTGACTAACACCTTGTCTGTGTGTAACCTCTTGAAATCATACAACAATATTGATGTGATACTATTGACTATCTTATATTAAGACATAAGAAAAAATAATCCAAACACTCGAGTGTGGCTAGGTGGGAAATATATATACACACAGTGGTTTTTATAATAAAGAGGATATATATTCTTCAATACTCTCCGACATAATTATTGCAAAAAATAAGGCACTGTTAAAGAGCAAACATGCGGCAACAGCTTTCATAACTGGTAGTAAAGTATAACTATTGTCTCACTAATGGATTGATTCTGTACTGCCTAGTTATTCTCTCTATCTATCAACTGCGCCCCACACATAATCAAGGGGCTTGTAGTCTGGGAAGTTAGGAGACCAGATATAAGCGGTGGCTAGTTTCTCCTGCTTGTGTGACATGGTCCAAAGTCCTGTTGCTAGTCACGTTCTCCAGCAGCCACCCTTTTGATCCGAGGCAATACTACCTCTTGAGTCTGAGGCCCTCGCCAACAAATTCAGGAGTTCTCTTATCAGAACGATCACTTTTCCGAGCTGCTGTACCTTCGTAATTCTCATTTAACTCATCCAACAATTTCTGAAACCTCTGCACTTTTGTCAAATGGACACCTAAATATTCTGAAATTATCGTATTGGACATTCTGACGCGACTCTCAAACAGTACAGCATTCCGTTTCCAAATTTCGTCATAGTGCCCGACTGACCCTTACTCTACTGTGAAACCGACAAAATAAAAACAAACAATGCACAGGCGCACCCTGTCAGTCAGTTAAGTGGCATATGTGATACACGCTTTGGATAAGCATGCCTCGAAAGAGACATAACTGACTGGGCAAAAGATTATCCTGCAGTAGGTTGCCATTGCTTCCTTCGGTAGACTGGTTGCCAACCAAGATTATAGAATTCAATCTGTCCTATTATTTAACCCATAACTGGAAGGAAAGGACGGATTAATACCTTTCCCAAGGGTATTTGTGTGTAAGTGAATGCGAGGAATTCAACTGGAATTCGAACTCGACTCCCCGATTTGTCGTTCTGAGTCGATATCCATTACACCACAACGCACATCCGTGTACTTTTCTTATTTACCTTTTAATTTTTCCTAATTCTGTTCCGCCGCCATTTTTAACACATTCTTCCTGTTATCTTGCTAATGTCTAATTTTGTTTTTTTATTGTTGCCGTGATATGAGTTTCCAGCGTTGTTTCCCCATAATTTGATAACATTGCAATGTAATGTATCAATTTTGAGGTTTTATCTTTTTTACAAACAATGGTATCTTTATATAGCGATTTACTAGGCGCAGTTTAGATGTTAGCCAAACGTATGGAGCATTCAATGAGGATCGAACTCCTTACTCATTCGTTAGCGACAAGTTTGCTAACCATACACCACGTCGAAGTGCCCATGGTATCTTCATTTATTTGAAATTAACGAATCACCATACAATTGTAGTTTTATATGTAGCAGAAAGTACGGGGCACCCATGGACAATCAAACTCACTATTCAATCATTAAACAATTTTTCCAACAACATGATCAACATTTGATTAGTATAATAAATTTTCACTCTACCACATAATCTATTGTAAATATTTCTAATAAAAAAATTTAAGTTAAAATTTATGTTGTATTTATTATATAATTTTACACTGTCAAGTACTTTTGTTTTGCGTAATATATTAATTATGAATCTCAGAAATATGCTGATCTTATTTTGGAAAGCACCAGTCTAAAAATTCTAAGAAACAACACTGCGAAGATGCAATCCCATCGTAATCCGAATTTCCCCATATCCTTTTATAATTGTGCTTGTCCACCTCTTCGTTAGTTCACACGAACGTTACCTTATAAATAATGGACTATTCCGTTGATCGCATGGAAAGAGGGAGAAAGATATTACTTTGTTTCAGAGAAAATAAACGAAAGAAAGTATTGAAAATGGCTGGTTCAATAGTTTTAGCTATCTAAGTTTAGATATGAAAACAAATAAAGACCAACCTTATCTATCCCTCTTTTGGGGTCTTGTTCCACCTTTTCTGTAAAACACAGGAATAAATACCGTCTTTTCTTAGAAATCTAGAAACTGATCCCTTCTAAAATATTTTCCCTAAACAATCAACATATATTGATGACGCTTTATTAATATATCCCCGAAGAAAATACTTGATCTTATACATAAACTAAAACTAAACAACCTCGAAATAGAATTTACTTATAAATATAAGTTTATATTAAAGTTTTTACAAACCTCAGTTCATTACTATCAATATTATTGTGACAACATCGACTTATATAATAAAATGTCTGTATTTACTGGATAAGATTTTTTTTGTTTTAAGTACGATTTATCGGCGTTGGAAGAAAAACAGTCAATTCAAACAGTAATTTTATCTTATTCCACTAAAATATTCGCTAATTATAGTCATTGATATGCACGCTAATCATTACCCTCTACTGTAGATCGATGACGAACATAGAATTCTCTCAGTTTCACGTCGGTTATTTTCTTGGAAGGAACACCACAAAAGATGGTTTTGTATAATTTATAGCGAGTGATACATAGTTGCAAAGACACGCCTTATTTTACGATATAGCTAAGTTAACTTGTCTTTATCTTCTGATTCGTGACATTTGTATTGTTTTGCTTCCGTTTTAAATAGAAAACGCCTTCAAGTTTATAACGAAAACCTGCTTATTTCACAATGATGTTCAAAATTTTTTCACGGTGACTATTTAGTAAAGCAAAAATTTACTATATCATAGCTCAACATAACCTGTGTGTGTGTGTATATATATATATATATATATCGAAAACTACTTACGCTCTCGTACACCGATTGAGCACAATGGAAAAATGCTAGACTAAAAAAAAAAAAAAAAAAGTAGCTACTCACGCATTTACGCATCGTTCATTAAGTAAAGTATTTGAACACTCTCGGCTACATTGTGCATATAACATGATAAAATCCGAATGCCTATAACTCTGAGGTAGAATCGCCGAGTCATGTCATTTCGGTCGGGTTTCAATCCTGGCGAAAAGCAATTGGATGTCTAACCGTACTGATAAGTTGTGATAGCGCGAAACAGGACTCTCTGCAAATGACTGAAGACACCAAATGGTAGAAAACTAGGTCGTTTACAAATGAAGAATATATGTGTGTGTGTGTTATTTTACGATATCCGTTACGAAATGGATTAACTATGACATTTTTAATTCATTTGTTTAGATATGATTTTTAATGAATACTCATATTTAAGTAGATGCTCTGTTTTTTTTTTGTTTTTTGTTTGTTTGTTTTTAATTAAACAGCATATTTATTGCCATCCACCAGTCTGGATACTCGAGAATGTCTATACAAATGAAAATAAATTGTCTTTATTTACATTTGTTTAGATTAGAATACGAAAACAGCAGATATGAATTCTTCGAAAAATTCAGCAAAATGTGTGTTTCAAAGCACTATTTTAGGCTTTGTTTAGCCATAAGTCCTGCGTGGTCGAGTGTTGTTTTTTTTTGTTTTTTTTTTGTTTTTTTTTTTAGAATGAGCAGGTGATAGACATGCTGACTGTTAAAAATATAAAAAACGGAGCATCTATTTAAAAATAAAAAGCGTGTACCATATAAATATATAAAAGCATTATTCGAGCTTAGTGTGATCAGGAAGTTCTACATAGCCACGTAACCAAGTGAGCAGTCTAAGGTACATCAGATCTATTGGAGATTTTTCCCTAGGGAATGCAGTTTCGAATCCTGCCGGAGGATACATTTTTAACAAGATTTCTCGAATATTCAGGACGCTAGATGTAAATAAATATACTGTTTAATAATAAAAATAGAGCATCAACTCAAATGTGAGTATCCATTAAAAATGACGTTTAAAAATAAGTTATATATAAAGGAGTATCCTGTATAAAAAGTGGTAGGATAACTTTCTAGAAGAGCTCTAAATATATATGTATATAAAGATAGAGAGAGCAAATATATGTAAAAATTAAAACAGACACGTTATTCCATGGTTAAGTGGGGGTATTTTAAATCTTCTGTATAATAAAGACGGAAGCTGAAGATGGTTCGCCTGAAATAGGCCCATACCCCCACTTAACCATGGAATAACGTGTCTGTCTTAATTCTTACACACACACACACACACACACATACACACACACACACACATATATATATAAATTATTTGCTCTGCTATTGTATTGGGCGCTTTACGTGTTAGGTTCCTCGTCTCGGGGTTTTTTTCTTTCGTACTTTGACTAATGTTCAAGTGCTTAGTTCGTTTTTTTTTTTTTTTTTTTTTTTTTTTTTTTTTTTTCCCCTCCGTGTTTATACTCGGTGGGTTTTTCGAAACGTGTAAAAAAAGATAAATTCACAGTTATATATAAAACGAGATCTTCCAGGACCTCTCTGTGATATACTTCTTGATAATGCATACATAAAAGCATCTTCCACATGCAAAAGAAGATTAAAAATAACGGAGGCATTACTAATAAAAAAGATAAATACTGCTCTTATTAACATCAATTATAAACACGGTAACAATGTGCTTACGGTGTTCGGAACTTAACATACAAATGACACAATATATATGAACTTTAAACATGTTTATTTACAAGTAAAATAAAATTAATTCTTGATAATGGTTAAAAGTATAGCCGGAAGCGCTCGAAAGTACAAAACCTTTCGACAATTCTTAAATGATTTGAGTTCTGAAACAAATAATGAGATCACATGAAAAAGTTATATAATTTTTTATGTATTCTTTATGATTTTTTAAACTTGATGATAATACCTTGTCTGTCATTTTTAATGAAACCTATATATATATATATATATATATATATATATAACCGTACACACACACACAGGTAGATAGATTGATATGAACTGACATATAGATCACACAACGGAACATGCGAAAACATATGCATGTGTGTTGCGTTGTTTAATATATATATATATAAATGCATATGTAAATGAATCTAAAAATATTCCGTTGAATGAATAGTGTGTGTGTGTGTGTTCCGTTGAATAATTGTTTTGCTGTTCGAATAAAGTGCATGGGAACTCTAATGTTAGGAAGAAAACGAAGTCCGGATTTAATTACGATGGAAATATCACAAGAAACCATTTTAAGAAAGAAACAAACACCTTTACAACGTTTTAATGTCACGCGCACACACATACACACGCAAACACACACATCCACACACACATCCACACATAAAAGTAAAGTTAATGTGAGAATCCATCAGTGTCATATCTAATAAAATGTTTGCGTGTAAAAATATGTTTAGATTATTGGAATCCGTATTGATTTAGTAACAGGTAAAAATCAATTTACGTCATCAGGTTGCCGAAACTTGTCTCTTCTACTAATCGAAATATTGGTTCATCCACCTAAAAACTGCATGCAAGCAGCTTCTCTGCAAAATCACTCCCTCTAACTGTGTGTAGAATAAAAAGTAAACCGGCGTTTAACAATCACTTGCACGGTATAAGATGTCGCTAACGATGAAAAGGGAAACAATTTTTTTTCCTCCGACTATGTAAGGTTCTGTTTTTTAGCGGCTTTTATCAAGAAATTAATGAAATAACAATTTAATTGCATTAATGCTAAGATAAAATTAATGTGATTCGGAAGCAATTTCTTTTCCGAGTGCTTTACAAGTTGGTATTGTTTGAGGGTCGCAATAGAACATTTATAGATACATACACAAACACTTATCCAAGCGTAGCTTAGATGTGGCACAAGGCAGAAAGTATGGTACACCTAGTGAGGTACGAACGTACTTAGTCAGTTAAGAGCCATACGTGATATACGCTTGGGCGATTATGTCTCGAAAGAAACATGACTGACTGGGCAGAAGATTTTCCCGCAGTAGGTTGGCATTACTTTCTGCGGTAGGACTGATGCTATAGAACCCAATTTATACTGCTATTTAACCTATAGCTGGAGGGAGAAGTGACCGATTAATAGCTTTTCCGGAGGTATTTGCGCGTAAGTGAAGACAACGAATTCAACTAGAATTCGAACTCTGCTCTTCGATTACTACTCAGTTGTAATAGGTTAATCGCGACATGCTTGTTAACCATTACCCCACGTCGAGGTTTCCATAAATAAACATTTATGAGTGTGTGTTCGTTTTCGTGTGTGTCTCTGTATGCCATTATGTGTGTGTGAAAAAGAGTTTGCGTGTTTATGCAATATATATATATATATATATATATATATCGCCTTTATTTCAATTGTAATACATGATTTTTTAAAATTCATAACCTCATTATTTTTGTTGCACGATTGTTTCATTTTTCAGCTGTGCGTGTTATCTTCTTTTTTTTTTCTTATTTTCTTTGCTGTCTATCATCCATAAATACCGACATGCAATGATTTTCATGCCAGCAAAACAGACGCATGTATTTTGTGTTCTTTAATAAAGATAATATTATTTTTAATTCGTTAAATTTGCTTTTACTCTAACAATCTTTTTACCAACTGATTTCAATCATTTTTTCTAAACATCATGTCTTTTCCTTTTGGTTTGTTTATTTAACGTCATTTAATACTGTTGCCATATCTGCTCTTGCTATTCACCTCGAGGTCCTCGACAAAATTTAAAGGATGATCTGCAATGTAATCGATCCTGACGTGGCATCCCGACTTCAGTCACCTCACCGACGTAGCGTCCCTTTGTCTTTTCTGCAAATATTTTCATGACAACAGCTCTGACGACCTTCTTTCCCTGGTATCCCAACCACATGAATTTACGCGTGCTACAAGATTGGTATCGAGGTCTCATCTTTTTACCGTGGAAACAGTTAAATGTAATCGCTTCTTCTATTCTAACAAAAAAGAAATTCTCGCACTTTCTGCCTGTACGAACTTCACTCCGTTTACTTGTTTCTCTGATAGCTACAATCTCTAGAATATAAAAGGGAGTTCCACAAATGGGAAGTACGAGGAAAGAAACTTTTACAGTAACAGAGGCGGTTACATTTAACTATTCCGACGGTAAAAAAACGGAACCTTGATGCCAATCTAGTAGCACGCGTAAATATATGTGGTCGGGAAACCAGGAAAGAAAGCTCGTGGGAGCACTTGCCATGAAAATACTTGTAGAAAAGACAGAGAAAAGCCACATCATGTCAGTGAGAAAGTGACTGAAGGTGGGATGCCAGGTCGGGATTGATTATATTGCGGATTCTTATTTGGATTTTTCTTTTATAATGTTAACTGTTTTATTGAATCTCACCGTATAAAAAATAACTTCAAGTGGGGAATTCCATACACCGCCTTTTATTTTTTTCTTCTTCGTCTTCTCTGTATATTTCTTCTTCTTCTTCTTCTTTTTCTTCTTCTTCTTCTTTCTTCTTCTTCTCTGATTTCTTTCTTCTTCTTCTCTGATTTCTTTTTTCTTCTTCTCTGATTTCTTTTTTCTTCTTCTCTGATTTCTTTCTTCTCTGATTTATTTCTTCTTCTCTGATTTCTTTCTTCTTCTTCTCTGATTTCTTTCTTCTTCTTCTCTGATTTCTTTCTTCTTCTTCTCTGATTTCTTTCTTCTTCTTCACTGATTTCTTTCTTCTTCTTCACTGATTTCTTTCTTCTTCTTAACTGATTTCTTTCTTCTTCTTAACTGATTTCTTTCTTCTTCTTCTTCTCTGATTTTTTTCTTCTCTGATTTATTTCTTCTTCTTCTTCTTCTCTGATTTCTTTCTTCTTCTTCTTCTTCACTGATTTCTTTCTTCTTCTCTGATTTTTTTCTTCTCTGATTTATTTCTTCTTCTTCTTCTTCTTCTCTGATTTCTTTCTTCTTCTCTGATTTCTTTCTTCTTCTTCTCTGATTTCTTTCTTCTCTCTTATTTTTATTTTTTGTATTCTTTTTCTCTGCTTTCTTTCTCCTCTTTTCTTTTCCGCCTTCTTCTTTTTCTTCTTTTACTTTGAATTCTTCTTTTACCTGCTTTATTCTTTTTTTTCTTCTTCTTCCTATTTTCACTGTCTTTTTTCCTCTTTTTCTTGTCTTTTTTTATATTTCTTTTACTCTTCTTATGCTTTTTTCTTTCTTTTTCTTCTGACTTCTTTTTATCTACTTCTACTTGTTTTATCTTTATTTTTATTTTTCTATTCTTCTTATTTTCTTCTTCTCCCTCGTTTTTGTTTTTTTTTTTCGTTTCTCTCTCTCTCTCTCTGACTTCACCCGCCTTCACTTTCCGTCTTCCTCGTTGTCATGTCATTGTAGGGATTACTAATGGCTTATATTGAAATCATGTCCCCCTCACATTTCCAGCACCTTCCCCAACATTCTCGCTGGGTTTTAGTAGCTATCATGATGGACTCTATTCTGCAGATTTCTAGGTTCTTCAGTTTCTTTTTATGCTTTACGGAGTGTTTTTCTGTGCTCCAACAACTACTGCTACTACTGTCGCTTTCATCTTCCAGAGTTCTTCAGTTCTTTTCCCGAGGTCCAGATATTTATTCAATTGTTCGTTAATTTTTGTCTTTATTATTATTCTCTCCCCTGAGTAACTCCTACCAAAGAGAACTGGAGACTAAGTGACAGTACTCACGTTATCATCATATTAACTAATTTTGTAAACATGTTGGTGAACTTTATCTATATTTAATTTTCTTTCAAATCTTTTTTATATTTTCACCCATTCTATCTATTTTTCACCAATTCTTTCGTTTCTTGTCTTTTCTTTTTGCATTGTTCTCCTAGGATCCTTAATTCAGTTCCTAGTCCTCCTACGACAATCGGTACTACTGTCACCATTATATTTCCTTTCATGTCTCTTCTTTTTGCATTGTTCCTTTTCCCTGTTTCGAAATTAGCTGATATTTTTCCCTCAGAGGTCATAATTTGACAGATAGAGAAAGATGCAAAGATACTCAGGACATCAAAAGTAAAAAAAAAAAAAAACATATGCATTATTTTCCTCTATAGGATCTAAAGCCTCAGTAGCACGATCAGAATATATATCTTTTGCATATAATATTATTATTATTATTTGCTCCACTTTCTCTGATTTGTTATTTGATAAAATCCCTTACGAAATCATTTTCTGATTTGATACAATAGTTCATGAAAGTATTTGCTGATTTGCTGTTTGCTACAATGATTGATGAAATCTTTTGCTGATTTACTGTTTAATACAATCTCTTGCAAAATGCTTTGCTAACTTTCTATTTGATAAATCTCTTACTAAATCCTTTGCCAATTTTCTGTTTGATACAGTCCATTAAAAATCCTTTGCTAATTTGCTGTTCAATACACCTTATAAAATTCTTTGCTGATTTACTTTTTTATACAATACCCTTACTAAATCCTTTGCTAATTTATTATTTGATAAAATCCCTTACGAAATCCTTTACCTGACGTAAAGGAGGGTTTTTTTCTTAGAAAGTTCGTGAGCATATGTTTTTTTTCGTTTGTTTTTTTGTTTTTTTTTGTTTTTTTGTTTTTTTTTATTATGTGAACGATACTTGTGAACATAATCCTTTCTGTCTCAGATAGTGAGGCGTTTCTTGGAATTTTTTCAATATGTGTATCCCTATTCTTTTTTATCCTTCCTCGGGATCCTGTTATTATCGGGATAGCAGTTGTGTTTAAATAGTAAATTCTTGCATTTTTTATCTCCGTGTTCTTATATTTTAAAAGCTTTTTGAGACCTAAGGTCAGAGGTGGCGTCATGACGTTTTCAAGAACCTTTTTTAACCTAAGAGAGTTCATATTTTACAAAGATAAATCTTTTCGTAATGCGTGAGTTGTTCTTGTGAGTACAATTTTTTGCATTTATTTAAGGCAAGGACTCTCAGAAATACTTTCAGTGAGTCGTTGGGAACTTTATCCAGTCAAAGTCATGACTGGAATTATTGATTTTTTTCATGTGTCACATATTTTAGATTTCCATGTCAAGAACTTGTATTTTGGTATTTTTCCCCTCCAGTTTTCTCGATTCGCTGTTTGATATAATCCTTTGCGAAATTCTTTACCCGAGACCTGACGTAAAGGAAGGTTTTTCTTGAGTATAAAATGTTTTTTCTAAATAACTGGCACTCATGAACAGTCTTTCGTTTATCAGTGATGTTTGTCGAGTTCTGTTATCTGTCGTTTTTATTATTATATTTCTTGAATAATTCTATTATTGTTGTTTATTATTATTTCTTATTATTACATACATTTGTAACCTCTCACCAGATGCCTAGTGGCCATTGCTGGAATTCGAATAACCAAGAAGACACATAAAATCAGCCAGTAACCTTGCAAAACACAGCAACCGCGCAGATTGAATAATCTCGACACTTCTGTGAATTGCTAATTCATCTTACCCCTCCTCAAGTGCTTTCTGTTCCAAATGCCGCAAAGTGTTCCAACTTCTTTTGCAGCCTTCCTGCGAAAGCCTGGCATGTTGACAATTTTTCGCTTTCTTTTATTTACGCGCTACATTTCGCTGTCAGATCTTTTATCCCATCTTGAAGATATTATTCTACTTTTATTATTATTATTATTATTATTATTATTATTATTATTATTAGATACGATATTTTCAAATGCATCCTACTTTCATGGTTCTTGCTGTTCATATTGTCCATCCCATTCTTTCTGTTCTACTTAACCATACACCTTCATCCACGTTCACAGCTTCACACAATTTTATTATACGATCGTTTGAATGGATTTTTTTCCAATACAACATTATTTTATTACCAATTTACAAATCACAAGAGACACTCAACGTATAAGGTTACTCTGTGGTGGTGTATGAGCATAAGAAAAGTCAAGAAATGCAGTTCATGAGATTATATAAGAAAGATAAAGTTTAACTCTAGACTTGAAGATGTCAAAATTGAAGTGATCGGGAAAATATCCTGCCACAAGTCTGTTCTACAACCCAGCAGTTCTTGCTAAGAAACTCTCCGAATGGCACTTACGTTTTACTCATGGAATGCGTAGGGAATGGGGATGATTCATCCGTGTGTACGTGGCATAGCTGACCCCAGCTGCATAAGTCAGTAATCAAGTAATCTAGCTTATCAGAACACTTGCTATGAATAGAGTAGAAATAGGATTGAGACGTTCGGTCAGTGGGAAAGGATTTGTAGAGAGAAAAATAATTTATCACCCACAAGGCAGTGTAAAGGCTTTTGAAACTCCATCAAGACAGGAATGTGAAAACTGTGTAGCTCCAGCCTAGATATTTTTCAATCATTTAACTACAAGCAAGGCAATAAAGCCACTAAGATGTAAAGAGTTATTAAGAATGATAGAATATGAAAAAAATGAAGCACTATTATGAAGAGAGAATATTTTAAGAACGTGATTTAAAAAGACAAAGAATAACGATTGACATTGCTTTTAAACTTTTAACGGTAGAAGTTGATTAGGAATCAAGAAGCTAGAAAAAAGTTCCACAAGCGAGAAGTGCGATAGAATATACTATTAGCATAGAACTTACGGTTGTATCTAGTTATTTCAACTGTGAAATGATGAGACCTTGCCACCAATATAGTACTGCGTTTAAATTCATAAAATCTAAATGACAAAGAGGAACGCTTATCAGAACAGTAACCATGAAAATATTTAAAAGACACAATTAACGGCGCTGGAAAAATGAGTGATGCCGAGATGCCAAGTTAGGACCAATAACATTGCAGATGTTTCTTTTGAATTTATCAAGAATCTCTAAATACATATAGCTTGATACAAATAACTTTCCTTCTATTTTTTGCTAAATTCTAAAATATCTGTAGCTTTCTCTCAGATGTTTCATATATTTTACAATATTTGTAGCTTTTTTTTTCAAATGTTTCCAATATTCTACAATATTTGTAGCTTTCCTTCCAATGTTTCCTATATTATGAAATATTTGCAGCTTCCCTTCTAATTTTTCCTATATTCTAAAATATCTATAGCATTCTCTTAGAAGTTTCTTATATTCTACAATATTTGTATCTTTCCTTACAATGTTTCTTTAATTCTACAATATTTGGAGGTTTTCTTCCAATGTTTCCTATATTATGAAATATTTGTAGCTTTCCTTTAAATCTTTTCTATATCCTAAAATATCTGTAGCTTTCTCTCAGATGTTTCATATATTTTACAATATTTGTCGATTTTCTTCAAATGTTTCCAATATTCCACAATATTTGTAGCTTTCCTTACAATGTTTCTTATATTCTACAATATGCGTAGCTTTCCTTCGAATGTTTCCAAATTCGACAGTATTTGTGGCTTTCCTCCCAAAGTTTTCTATATTCTACAATATTTGCAGCTTTTCAAAATTTTAATTATTCCGCAATACTTGTAGCTTTCCTTCCTTCAAATATTTTGTATATCCTACAATATTTTCATCTTCCCTTAAAATGTTTCCTATAGTTATAAATATTTGCAGCTTTTCTTCGAATTTTTTATATATTCTACAATACTTGTAGCTTTCCTTCAAGTTTTTCGTATATCCTACAATATTTTCAATATTTTCAGCTTCCCTTTAAATGTTTTCTATATTCTAAAATATCTGTATCATTCTCTCAGCTGTTTTCCATGTTCCATGTTTTCTATATTCTACAGTATTTGTATCTTTCATTCAAATGTTTCCTGCATTGTACAGTATTTGTGGCGTTCCTTCAAATATTTTCTATATTGTATAATATTCTAGGGCACTTTTCTCCTGTTAGACGGATTTTAGGAGCCTTGACACCCGAAAGATTATAACTCTTTCCCTTAATTATAGTTTCTGTAGCCTTTTTCATAATCTTTTCAGGACTGTCACACTGCAGAATTTCATCAGATCTCTGGCTAAGTAGAGATTATTATATTCATATTTATTCTGTTTCCAGCAGAAACAACGGTATCTCTTATGTAATAATATTATTAGACAAAATGATTGACGTAACTCTTCCAAGATTTGTCAACACTTAGAGAAGAGCGCAATTAAAGGAAAGAAAAGACACATTGTTTAACAATGTTTAACAATATTTCAACAGTATGTCTTTCTTAAAGTTATATTTAAAAATTCGATACAAATATTTGTTTTTAAATCTCCAAAAAATTATAAATCTTTGTACAAACGTCGCTTGTCTTGAGAAAAACGGTTGTGCTGGTAATCAACGTGTCAAACCGAATGAAAGTCAGCCTGCGTGAATGACATACGCGCTGAATATGTTAGTGATTGTATTTATCTTGGGGTTTTCCGTTAGTTGATTCGTTCTCAGAGGAATTAATCAAACAACTTACTATAAATCATATGGAACTATCCTGTCATTTTGGCTGGGAGTTAATAGTTTGCGTAATTATCCATGCATTTTCGGAGTCACAAAGTCGGTAGATTCTTAATATTTTTGCAGAATTTACGCCTAAATTACATTCGTTTGTAATAAAAATGTTCCGTAAGCTCCATTGATGTTACGTTGTTGTGTCTGACATCATATCTGTAGCCATTTAATTTTTATTTAATTTTTCAGTCTTGCAACCTAAATAAATCAAGTTAGATTTGGTACATTAAGCGGCGTGTACAGAATAGTAATCAGTACAAATGCCGCCTTCTAAAAACCTCGTGATGTCTCTCTTTGAATTCGTAATAGAATTGAGCTGACTCTTATTGTTGCATAATGAACAGGGTTTTTATCTTCTATGAATTTTTTTTTTTGGGGGGGGGGGGGAGTACAAGGAAACGAAACTCTAATTAAGTTTTGAGTGTGAACGCTTTTTAAAAAAAATTGTCTGATGTTTTGATTTCGTCTTGAATAAACTATTGGCGGGTTGGGAAAATCTCTTTAAAATGTGGATATTTTTGCGAAATGTGCTAATAACTGTTATATAGTACTTTCGAAATGTTAGCAAAATTTCGGTTCTAGTTAGATAACTTATACCAGAAAAGCCCCACATCTAATTCTGACACAAAACAAGTTCTATGCGCTCAGTGGATAATACAAAAAGGATTGAAGTTCAAAACACACCAAAACCTTTAAAAGAAAATACAATCCTTCCATCAAAATATAAGACACACTGGAAAATGAAGTTGTAATGTATCTATCAAAATTGAAGCTTTCACCAGATAAGTTTTCTGTCTTAGAGCTATTATTATTATTAATACTATCATTATTATTTTTATTACCATTATTGTTATTATTACTATGATTATTATTACTATTGTTGTTATTATTACTATTATTACTACTATTACTATTGTTATTATTACTATTATTATTTTATTATCGTCATTATTATTTTATTATTACTATTATCATTACTGTTATTATTCTTATTATTGCTAACATTATTATAACTAATATTGTTATTACTATTAGTTATACTATTAGTACTATTATCATTACTATGATTATTATTATTATTGCTATTATTACTTTTATCGTTATTACTATTATTTCTATTATTGTTAATTTTATTACTACTACTATTAATACAACAGTAATATTGTTATTTGTTGTTGTTGCTGTTTGATTCTATAGATTACCGAGTTTTAAAAAATTATATTCTTTGATAATTTTTCCAACTAAAACACATCTAGATACTTGGGAACACCTTCAATATGAGACCATCTAAATGAACCTAGGTAACTTACCTGATCTAAAAGTCTTTGTAGCTAGGCCCCACCTGCAAGGTTATCAAATCCTGTCAACATATTGCACACGTTTGGCTGTGAGGTATGTGGCTGGTATACTTATTAGACTGGGTATCATGATGGATATACTGGGCTTTGTATATTTGTACCCCCAGCATCACTTAACATGCTGCTTTTTCACTCAGTAATAATAATGATGTGTCAAAGATGACAAATTAACAGCAATTTCTTATTTTCATCTGGTAATGAGGACTAAATGGTAAGCTAGTAAATTATGTGATCAGGTAAATACGACAATTATTAAGCCATTTTCTTAGGTGCTGCAAAGTCTGATTAGCTTATTGTGGCCTTGCAATAAACCTCTTAAAAATTGATATTCCCTGGTAAGTTTTTCCAAATAAAATAGACGTTTCCTTAATATTTAGTAAAGCTAACCATGAGTTTCTTTGCTAAGTTTTACCAGTAACTGGTTTTAAATAATTTAAAAGCTTTCAGTAACATAAATAAAAACTTTAGACTAGTGCCAGTTGATATGCAACAAATTCGTTTTGTAAATAAGAATAAAAAGAAATCATCAAAACCATTTTGGTGATTGTTAATCTTGGAGATTTACAATTTTATTCTTCTAAAATCTTTTGTAGTTTTAAATGAACATTCCTTTTTCAGTATTGATAAACTAAAATTAATTTTGAAAGACTGATTGGAAATTCATGTTAATATTTCATTAAAAGATTCACTTTCTCGTAAAATCTGTCAGCCATTCAATCCTTCTACATATATCTTCTTTTGAATCATCCTTCCAGTTGGTTGACATTTTAAAGGTCTTCAGTCAGATCCTAATAAAAACTCCTGTTACATCATCAGCATCATCATTATCATTTTGGTGTTGCACATTCTTCAGGCATGGCGTCAACAAGACTCCTTACAACTCAATACTTCTTTAAAGTATTATCACAGAATAAAGAAGGATAGTTTTCTAGTGGCCTACAATTTTCCTAAGTTCTCTTTCAAATTTCTTGTTGGTGTACTTTTATTATTATTATTATTATTATGTCATTTTTCATCATATTTCGATTTCTGCTTTGGTCTCACTACCAACCAAGTCTGCGGGGAGACCTAAGGCAGGTAGTGGCGTGTTGTTATGGCTCAATTTCATGTTTTTCTATCTTCCCTATCATCTCCAGCATTACATAGATAAAGTTTTCCTTAGTGTGTGGGCTGTACTTAATAAGACAATTTTTTGTATATCTCTTAAGCTGGGGTTTCCAGGGATTCTTTCAATGTGTTGTTTTGTTCCATTTTTTATCATTCCAAGTGCACCTACTATCACTGGCACAACTTTTGTTTTCAATTTCCACATTTTTTCTATTTCAATTTCCAGGTCTTTATATTTTGACAGTTTTTCAAATGGTCTTTATATTTGACAGTTTTTCAAATTATTATTATTATTATTATTTCTGTTGTACATAAATTTCCTTACGGGCCCCATGCAGAGACCTAAAGACAGAAATGATTTGATAACATTTTATATTTATCATTTTTTTGTAAAAAGAAAACCCAAGATCACACATATTTCATATAGATACAGCATTTTGTAAGGTGTGAGCTTTGCTTGTGCGTACAATCTTTCTTATTTCTTTTAAGACGGGGGCTACCAGAGATCCCTTATATGAGTCTATCGTAATGTTTTTCAATCAAACCGAGGGCTCCAACTACAATTGGAATTTTTTATGTTCTCGCGTGTTACATTTTTGAGATTTCGATTTCAAGGTCCTTGCACTCGAAGATCGTCAAAGATACAACACAGTATGCAGAAACTCTCATGTCATTAAGAAGGTATAATTGGCATCATTATTATTATTATCATTGTTATTCACTTGTTTTTGATGTTGTTGTTGTTTTATTGCTTTTGTCTCTTTTGGGTGTGTTTTTTCATCTAATCACTTATCACTTTCATCTGAGGCCCAAAATAAATGAAATTTTTTTCTCAAGACCTCATATAAACAATGGCCCATTTCTTTCTCTTCTTTAAAAAAAATTGATATATTCTTCATTCTGCATTTTTCTATAATTCTGAGATGAGGTAGTATTTACACTATTTACATTATTCGGACTGCTGTCTTCTTCTTTGTTGCCATTTGTACGACGTTTCGGACGTTGTACGCTCTGGCCTTCTTTAGGTACTAGGAATTTTGAACTGAACCCTTTATTACAATCACTATCATTCTCATCCCTTGCGTAAAGCCTCTTTTGGTAGTCATGAGTTATCTCCCTCTAACCCTCTAAGTTACTTGTTCACCACTGCTGTAGCCTGGCATTGAACTCACAACTCTTTGGGTCAAGTCACTGGAACTAACCAACATATATTTACATTTGTACATAAAAATGAAATTAATATAAATATTTGGCTGGTAAAAGGTATAGATTTTCTGAAGCATATAGCAAACGTCAAGAAAAAGCATATGCTATACAATCTTCTGTATTATATGCAATAGATTTCTTTGTAATTTTCTTAATCTGTGTGTCAGTATTATTTTTAGTAATTCCTTGTACTCCTACAGCTACTGGAACAACAGTTGTGTAGAAATGCCGCATTCTTGCAAATTCCAGAACTTCATATTTGGAGTTTAACAAATTCTTTCAAGGAAATCTATTTATCAGACAGTTTTTTTATTGCTATTATTTCTCTTTTTAGGTGCCGTGTTCCCCAGGACATAGGTGATCGTGTCTTTCCACAACTTCCTATATTTTGTACCTCTAGGCAAAATTTGATTCCTTAACATCCAACTTTGTTTGTCCCCGCTCTGCCATGCACTCACATAAACTTACCAGATAAGGTCATTCGATGTTTCTTTCTGATTCTCTCGCCGATAGCATGCTTTGTAACTGCAGCTTTCTCTTAGCCGTCTTTTCTCATTGTGCTGCTATGACTATATCTCGTCTATTATTTGGATATGTAGCTGACATTTCCAGCATCATTCGCTATTGATTTTATTATTTTATTGAATTGTTTATGTTAAGGAAATAGTCATTAAAATGTCTGGATATGTAAAATTGTTTGGATATATAGCCGACATTTCTAGTATTATTCTCTATTCATTTTATGGTTTCATTGAAAATTGTATTGTAAGGGAAACATTCTTTAAATTGACTTGTATGCACAGGTAAAATTTATGTACAGTTAAAAATGAGTTTAATATCATTTTTAATATAATATATTAATATTTTATTTAATTACTATTATTCCAGTTTTCCTGGTTTACTGGTTAACACATTACTTCATCCAATACATAAATTTAAGGATTTTTTCTTAAAAAATATTGATCATATTACATTGAGAGAATTCTTCCGAGTATATTTTTGTGTCTCAAATGGTGGGCTCTTTCCTGAAAGTTTCTTCTTATTATTATTATTTGAATTTACTTGTTTTTCGAGCTGCTTCCAAATTTCAATCTGAAACCCCAAGATATCGCAAGTCAACAGATTAGGATTTCTGGTTAGATATTTAGCTGACATCCCAGCGTCATTTTCCTTAATTATGTGATTCCATTGAAATGTGTCTGTTAGTTTAAACTTTCCTTAAGATGTCTATGTATAGGCGCGGACAAAATTTATCGACAGTTAAAACGTGTAAACAGATTAAATGCAGAGTTTGATAAGCTACGGTTTTACGAATTTTCGTAAACCACAGAAAAACATAAAAATATGAAAAAGAAATCATTGTAAAATTTATAGAATTCTGTAAATATATTAGAATGAACTTGGATCAAATACACATCAAACATGGACCAGAATCCAAAAGAATAATAAGATTAAGAACAAATAGGAAGAATTTAAAAATCTAACATGTTTCAATTTTGTTAAAGCTTCATCAGGTATGAAAAAGATATCTGGTTCTTTTATTTTTGTGTTGTTTGATTTTCATTGGTTTGGCAGACTTCATATGCATTTGACTTGTCAAGCAGCGTTCTTTTGTTTAATTTATCTAAGTGAATTATTTGTCAAATTATGATACATTTACACGTATTATTATTATTATTATTATTAACAATATCATTATTATTATTAGTAGTAGTAGTAGTAGTATGTTATTTCTTTCGTTCCGTTATTTGTTAACACGTAGGTTACGCCCTGCCAATACCCCAAATAAACAATGGGTCATTTCTGTTCTATTGTTAGGATAGACTTGTAAAAGCTTGCCTGTAACCTGCGAACAAAACGGAAGAAAATATATATCAAAGGCGTTGTTTCGTAAGGGAATAGAAAAAAAGGAAGAAAGAAAGAAAGATTAGGCAATAACAATCATGTTTAGTTAGCCTCTGCTTCAGCGATATGGAAAAGCTTGTTAATTTTTAATGTTTTTATTTGTACCCCCTTACTTCTATAAC
This sequence comes from Ascarosepion bandense, assembly GCA_037127315.1. Classification (NCBI taxonomy): domain Eukaryota; kingdom Metazoa; phylum Mollusca; class Cephalopoda; order Sepiida; family Sepiidae; genus Ascarosepion; species Ascarosepion bandense. The sequence continues at coordinate 2,504,202 of JBBBDQ010001568.1, read as the reverse complement.
TAATAATCTGCAGTCTTATTTATGATTGTTATTGTAATATTAAGATCAAATCTTTAACGAGTCAATAGGGAAATTTGCATGGGTATTTTATTGTTGTGGAACTTACATTTATTAAATTCAAATAGTAAAAAGTAACATTTTCGCAAGTATTGCTAGTTATTGTTCTTTTTCTTCTTGTTTTTATAGAGTATTTTGGTGATTATCGCTTGAGAATGGTGAAACAGTTTTCTAATGATCTTCCTTCTGTGGAGGAAAAAAAATAAGAAACAAATTTGATAAAACAAACTTACTTACCTTAATTCGATTAAATTTCCAGATTAACGTTAATTTTTTTTTTGTTTTTGTTAAATATCAACCAAATAATTTGGAAAAGAAAAAAAACAACACAGTTCTCCGCTGAGCGTCTGATAAATTCAGTTTCTTTCTTCTTTTTCTGTTTTTTTTTCTCTTTTGACTTTCTAAATTCCTAAGAAGTTAATAAACTGAGCCGCTCCGTTCATAGCCGAACCATCCGACCTTGTTCCTTAATGCTTCAGTTAAAGAATGCCTCCTTTTTATACGGACCGGCAATGATAGACGATGTTCGTTTATCTCTGATTGGGTTTGGGGCGATAAGATGCTAACCTGTTCGTGCGTACGTGCAAGCGGAGTTTCCAGTGTTCGTCGTCGTGTCTCTACTAGCTGTGTATGTGCGTGCGTATGAATCTGCATTCATTATGACTGCTACCAAGTTTTTCCCCACGACACAGAGTTGTCCCACCAGCTGGAACTTGCTGCTAAAAAGGAAGTCCAAGAAAACAAAAACAAAGCAAAAAATGTGCAGAGGAAAATGCAAGCAAAAAGAAAAGATGAAGAAGAAAACACACTAATTGAAACAAAAACATGACCATTAACCATTCGAGTTTCATCGACGGAAATTACTTAAAGGACTTAACCATTTCGATCACTTTCTTTCCTTTAAACCAATCTTTATTTTTCATTTTATTTCACATGTACACATATATGTTACTGCCTGTGAATACCACACACACATACACATGTATGGCAAAAATACTCGTTGTTTATCGGGGGGGGTTCAATGTTTTATTTTATTTTAGGTTTAGAAATGTAGGAACAATAAAGTTTTATGGAAGTTACTACATTTTAGGTTGCTTCTGCAGGTGTCTCTCTCTTTCTCTACCTATCTCACTTTCTCTCTCTTTCTCTCTTTATATATAAAGAGAGAAAGAAAAGAGAGAGGAACTTAATAATAGTAACATGATTACAGAAAAAATGAAACTGCTGTATTAATCAATTCTATCTCTCTCTCTCTCTCTCTATATATATATATATATATATATATATATATATATATATATACGTGCTGAATATATGAATTGAAATCAGACAAGATGATAAAATAAAGGACAAAATAGCAAACGTAATTGGCGCGGAACGAGAAATCTGAGAGCCGAGTTCGAATTCCAGTTGAATTTATTGCATTCACATACGCGCAAATGCCCTTGGGTAAAGTATGAATCCATCGCTTCTCCCACCGATCTATGGGTTAAATAGCAGGACAGATTGAGTTCTATAGCTATGGTTGAAAACCAGTCTACCGTAGTAAGCAATGGCAATCTACTGCGGGGAAAATCTTCTGCCCAATCTTTCGAGACATGATCGCCCAAGCGTATATCATGGATGGCGCTTAAATGACTGACTGATCCCAGTCTAACATGTTTCACTTTTTAAAGCTTCTTTAGAGAGCTGTTTAGAAACAAGAGATGAAAAACTTTTTCTTTATTCAATCATATATATATGTGTGTGTGTGTGTGTGTGTGTGTGTGTGTGTGTGTGTGTGTGTGTGTGTGTGTGTGTGTAATAAAATATAGCTTTAAGGTGTGCTATATTTACGTGCAAAAGTATTTAATATCAGGGACCGGGTATATATCAATATAAAAGTTGACACTGAGGTAAACACCAGGCGGTAACTGTGTGCTTCCCGCTTAAACACAATCTTCAGACCATGTACCTGTCTTCGCTCGGTGTTGACCTCAGAGGTAGAATCGCCGACTGACGCCAATTCGGTCGGGTTTCAATCTTAACCGTATTGATGAGCTGTGGTACAGCGAAACAGATCCGTCTGCGGATGACTATATATATATATATATATATATGTGTGTGTGTGTGTGTGTGTGTGTGTGTGTGTGTGTGTGTGTGTGTTACAAAAAGGAAACGTTGGCAAGTATTTATATTATTTCACTCCTCATCTTTGTTGTTGTTATCAACGTTTCAATGTGCCTCCTGACTTTCATCAGGTTCATATCCATCAGGGAATTTCTAACTGAAACCGTTATTTAATGCAGTGAATGCTGGATAATCTCACTAAAGATAAAGGAGAAACTTGAAGCAACTGAAATATGGTTCTACAGAAGGATGCTGCGGATATCATGGACCGAGCATGTGACCAATGATGTGGTTTTGGAAAGTATGGAAACGAAAAAGAAAAGATGTAATGGGACATGTAATGAGGAAGGAGGGATTAGAGAATCTGATACTCACAGGTCAGAGAGAAAGAAAGAGAGACAGGGAAAAGCAGCGAATAACCTATTTGAAGGGGTTAAGCAAGTGGATGGCAGAGCGGCGTTTGGGTGGAGTAACAGAAGAAAGCGTGTTAAAAGCCACCAGGGATAGGGAGACGTGAAAGGCTATGATCGTTTACACCCCGAAGGGACACGGCACATAGAAGAAGACACGTCCGTTTCGCTGCATCATAGCTCATCAGTACGATTAGACATATGATTGCTTCTAGCCAGGATTGAAACCCAGTCGAATTGAATATGAGCATGTATGTGCGTGAAGGCGTGTATTTTTATTAAGTAATAAAATTCTATATAAAAATAAATATCTAAACATATTCATTTTAACGTGCCATTCATTTCAATTATATTTTATAACCCTTAAGGGTGTCTCAGTGGAATTCGGTCTATTGTAATGAATTCTTGAAACGTTAAGACATCTGAATGGGAGGTTTGCAACAACCTCTTAATTGTTCCCAGGTTCACTCTTAACCAGGGTGGTAGCACCTGTTCTGTTCCCAGGTATGGGCAAATAGTAGATTCCCAAGATGAGGTAAAAAAATAATACATTAATAAATAATTACCAGCAAATCATTATTTAAAAAATATCAGCAATTCATTTTAGGAAAGAAAAACAATAACCAATTCAAAAAAAAAAAAACAAAAAAAAAAAAAATTAAATTAAATGACCCAAAAGGAGTTGATATACCATTAAACACACACACACACACACACACACACACACACACACACACACACACAAAATCTAACCAAACATTCGCCAATTAATATTTATACCTCTGATCTACCTCGGATGTGCGTTGTGATGCAGTGGATATCGGCTCGGAATGAGAAATGGTGGGGGTTCGAATTACAGTTGAATTCTTATATCTACTTACGCGCAAAATCCTTGGGAAAGGTATTAAGCTGTCTCTCCCCTCCAGCTATGCGTTAAATAACAGATTTGATTCTATAGCTTTGGATGGCAGCCATTCTGCCGCAGAAAGTAATGGCCACCTACTGCGGGATAATCTTCTGCCCAGTCAGTCATGTCTCTTTCGAGACATGATCGCCTAAGCGTGTAGCACTTACCGCACTTAACTGACTGACTGATTTCTGATATGCAAAATTCAATTTACAGTAACTTCTTTTCACAATAAAATACTATATTTCCAGATTAAAGATTGAATCTTTTGTTTTCATTTAATTTTTTTTTTTTTTTTTTTTTTTTTTTTTGAAAAACTAAATTCAGGCAATATGTACGGCATCCAGTAGTCAGCTGCTGATAATGATTCGGTAAAAGTTTGACTTTTGCTGTCAATTTTAGAAGAGCGTTACGATACAATTTTATGTCGCTGCTTCTAATTTCATTGTGTGCATATCGTGACGGTTTTCGGCGCGTAAAAGTGGATTAGCATGCCGAGGATGTTGAGTTCGCTTTCGCACAAATACCTTTGGAATAAGTATGAATCCATCTAAACTTCCTCCAGCTATGGGTTCATAACAGGTGTAAGACGAGGCTCTATAGCAATGATTATCAACTAGTCTAAGGCAAATACAACAGAGAATTCAAACCCAGTTGGTCTAAGTTCTATTATCTCTACCTCGTAAGAATCTATTTACCACGAAAACTACAGTAGCAACACTTTGCGTGGTGAGATCATGACCCCATGCTTCACTGAGAGTTCATATGATTGATTGATTTGTTTAGTTAACGGCATATCAACTCCTAGTAGGTCATTTCATGCCGAAATCTAATTTTGGGGGGCGCTTAGAAATAATAAAAATAGGTATATGTGCGAGAAAAGAAACTATGAGAGTAGACGAGACGGTTACATTTTACTATTTCAACTGTAAATGGGTGGGACTTTGATGCCAATCTAGTAGGAAAAATATCTCGACAGGGCAGTTGCCATGAAAATACTCGCAGAAAAGACAAAGGAAAGCCAAAACACATAAGTGAGAAAGTAAATGAAAGTGGGATGCTAAGTCAGGATCGGTTATATTACAGATCCTCCTTTAGATTTTATCGAGAACCTCAAGATGAATAACAGGAGCACCCGACCAGATTTGGCAACAGTATTCAATACCCGGTTGAATGGTAGATTTATAAAAGTGCAAAATGGATTCTGACAAGAAAAATAAAAACTTTGGAATACAGTTTGATTTTTTAAGAAACTGTATGATAGTTTATGAATTAATGTTATGAAAGGGTTTTTCACGTTGGTTGTTTCTTCGATTTTGTTTAGCGGCATATGAACACATATATGGGTTATTTAATGTCGAAATCTAAATATTTTGTAAACAAATTCATGGCTTCAAATAAATATATTTGAACAGAATTTTATACCTTCAACTACAGATAAAATATTGTTGGTCATTTTGATTTAAACTGTACTGTTGGTCATTTTACTAGAAATATGTAGTGTTGGTACTTGTTTATATAAATGTATTGCTATAAAATATATTTCTTGTATTTTTACAATGATATGAGCATTTCTATACTTTCATAGTGATTTGTTTGGGGGATTCACTATCTGCCACTAGCTAGGACCCTCACCCGAGTCAGGGTAGATCTGGTGACAACAACAATTAAGAGGTGATGCTCCTCAAAATCTCTGATCTCCTAATCAAAGACCTTGCTACTAGATGTAGTTTATTGTAATTTCCAGGAATGTTGAGATTCTATAGTTTTAACATACATATTTCTTATTTATATATTATGCTTATATATATATATATATATATATATATAAACGTATTTATAAATGGAACTTTGTGTGTGTGTATCCGTTACCTATAGACGCCAAAACGAAAATTTACACATTAGTACTATAACCGTCTGCGAGTGTTCTTAGCATGGTTTTGTGTCGAGGTACCCCCGATAAATATCGAAAATCGATAATCGAAAAATCGATTTATAGAAGGAGTGATCTGATTTTGATCAAATTTGATACACTCATAGACAAAGACATAAGAAACGATATTCAGAAGTTTCAAGGTTGCAGTTCTTACAATAGTGCAGAAAATCGATAATATATATATATATATATATATATATATATATGTATAAATCGATACCAGGAACTCAAAATTTGACTTACATCCATTCATTTTTCTTTCAGACTACGGTTTCGCTTTAACTGGAAGCAACTATTGCTTTTTAGTCTTTAGTGACAACGTCCAAAGATTCTGAGCTCCAGGACCATGGATTAGTTTTAAAGCTTTCATTACACCCGAGCAACGCCGGGCTATACTGCTAGTATATATATATATCAATCTCCTTTCCCCAGCAATGCGATAATGCCACCAGGATGCAAGATTGGAGTGCCGCTACGATGGTTAGTTAGAGTAAAAGCGAATGAAAAGTCTTTAGATGGAAACGGACATGATATATATATATATATATATATATATATATATATATATATATATATATATATATATTTATTCCATTTGTAAACGAGTTATTACGTGACCCAGCTTTCTACCATGACTGGTGTCTGCAGGCGATTTTCAGTAACTGATTTTATTGTTTACCTTCTTTTTTTTTTTTTTTTTAAAAAAGAACGCTTACGTAACGGTGGTTTTTTAACGCTCATGTGGCAGGGAATTTTTGAACGCGCAATTTGTAAAATTACAAGAAATTATAACGTTTTCATCCATATATATATATATATATAACAAAATGATAGAATAAGTAAAGAACAGGTAAGAAAAGTGTCTAATCTAACCTGTTTCATTTCATTAAGTTACTTCAAAGATTTATAAAGAAATTTTAAAAAATTAATTTCGTGTCTTATTAACAAATGCCTGAAGAAACTTAATGTTAGATTAAAGACAATTTCACTCGACATTTTTTACTTATGCTATTACAGTCATTCACATACAAGCCTGTTTCGCTGTCTCACAGCTCATCAGTGTGATTAGGCATCCGATTTGACATTAGTCAGAGAATCTAACCCTAAGCTATCGGCGCGCGGATAAAAGAGGCGGAGATTTTAATGTTTTATATATATATATATATGGTGTACAGACACATCAACAGCCAACAGGACAATTCCTGGAGAAAGAGTAATGCGTAAATCGCAGAAGCGGCATCTGTTTTCAAAACTCTTCCCTCTAGAGAGCTCAGTCAGATAACGAGAGCATAATTAATCAACATACAAACCTGTCCGTATATATATATATATATATATATAATTAAATTTGTTTTTTAATTTAAAATAAATTTACATTGCGACACGGAAATTTCTGTTTCAAGATTTAGATTTTTTTAACTCGTCATCAGGCCATGTTCAATAACTTTGGTGAAAATGATTTACATTTGAATGTAGAAAACAATACGTTTGCTTTTTAAAGAGCTACTATAGAGGGAAAAACAAAATTTAGATTTTGATGGGTGTGTTTATTTTAATTAAAATGGTCGACTTTGAAATTTTAAAATATAGGTATTATGCTAGGATGTGCGGAGTTTTCACTCATGCTTACTGAAAAATGTCATTTTAGTCGTCTAGAGTCTAGACTGCTTACATCCGGTAAGATGTATACTTTTGATGTTGACTTTTAAAACCAAATACTTCCTGTTCTTTGAGCAAATTTCTTTATGAAAAAAAAAAGATCTTTCCATCTCATTCTTCGAATCAAATCTTCTGTTTTGTGTAAGAGTAAATAAACAGATTATGGAGTACTTAATATTAAAACTATGGATCGATACCACCAATGTAACAAATTAGTTTTGTAATATAAAGAAAAAAACAATTGTTCTCTAATTCAATATTATAGTATGGAATATTATCCTTCAATATTAAGGGAGACTGTTTATAAGTACATTAGAGTTTGCCATTTTTTACTCAGATGTATCGAAGGAAGAGCGTAACATTATAACGAATGCAAAAAATCAGTTCTCGTTCATAATAAAGAACAGTGGATAAAAAATAATTCTAAAGAAAATTTTAATATAACAAGTCTGCCGAGTCTTCCAATCTTGTTGGATTATTTGTGCTGTATAATCTTACGGCTCATAATGATATAAATACAGAATATAGTAGATTATATAGGCATGATAGCCTTGTGGTGGTGAGGAATTCTTCAAATTTTAAATTTGATAAAATTAGAAAGTTTATATCTAGAGAATTTAAAAACCTTAATTTAAAAGTTGCTATTAATAAAATATAAAAAAAGTAGATTTTCTCGATATGATTTTATATTTAGAAAATAAAATATGCCAACCATTAAAAATCCAAATACGAATTCTTCATATACCCACCCAAAATCTAACCATCTTCCATCCATTATTAAGCATGCACCCTCATCCGTAGAATATAGAATAAGTAGAAATTCCGCAAAGGAATTCCGCATAATAATTTTTATAATGCTGCCTTAAAGCATAATGGATATAAAAGTCCAAATATCAAATATGTAAAGGAGAATATCTATCCTCGAAGAAAAAAATAGAAATAGAAAAATTATTTGGTATCACCCCCTTTCAACAAAATGGTTAGCAGTAAATAAAGCAAAAATGTTTCGCTTTGATTGGAAAACATTTTCTGAACAATAATCCATTAAGCAAGATTTTGAATAATAATACGCTAAAATTAAGTTATAGTTGTACTGATAATCTAAAAAATATATATAAAAAAACATAAAAATAGTATTTTAAATAAAAATTTAGACCTAAATTAAATAAGAATAATTGCAGAATTGAAATAATTTAGACAATGAAAAATGTATTTGTAGAAACCCTATAGAGAAATCGCATGTCTATTGGAAAATAAATGCCTTACAGAATCTACTGTTTATCAATGTACTATGTCTTTTACTGAAAAACATGGTAATATAAAGATTTATGTTGGTAGTACTAAAAATTCATTGAAACAAAGATTTTATCAGCATACTTCTTTTGATAATAAGTACCGCAATCGAACATCACTATCGAAATAATTTTGGTATTTAAAGGAAACCAATAATACTCCCACAATAAAATGGAAAATTTAAAAAAAATAGAATATGTATGTCTTTGTACGACCCATGCCCCTTGTGTCTATATGAAAAACTATACAGTATTTAATTTCCTAAAAATAAGGATCTATTAAATAAATGTAATTAAATTAATGTCATATGCAAATATTGTAAAATGTTTACCTTAGAATATATTTAATAATTCTTCATAAAATAATATCAGTTGACTTACTACTTATATCAGGTACTTTGTTTTGTATTATGATATAATATTTATTTAATAGATATTATACTTTATGCAAGTAAAGAATATATGAAGAATTCAGAGGCAAAAAATGCACTCTGAACCGAATAAAAATATTTTAATCACACCAAAAGTCCCTTTAAATTAATTAAAAAATAAAAGATTTTTCTTTTTTGTTTTCAAAAGAGCTGGGAAGCATATAAATGAAAACTCCGCATCCCCAACTTATAATCTATATTTTGAAATTTCAAAGTCGGCCATCATTCTGATTAGTTAAATTAAACACACCCATAAAATCTAAAATTTCCCTCTTCCCCCTCCATATTAACTCTTTGAAAAGCAAACGTATTGTTTTCTACATTCAAATGTAAATCATTTTCACCATTATTGAACATTGCCTGATGACAAAATGAAAAAAATTAAATCTCGAAATAAAGAATGTGTGTGTGTTAGGCGGAGTGAGGTTACTTTACGAGTGATATGTGTATTGAGTAAACCAGTCCTACTTGCCAAATGGTTAGAGCATAAGCGACTAAATCGATTCCCCCACCACCAAGCTTTTCCGATGAAGGTGGCTAAGCACTCAGCAGGATGAAAAACAAGATTTTTCAAAGGACGGATGAAACTTCCTGTCGCGCCAATAATCACTCAGCACACAAAAAAATACTCGGAGACATAAAAATAAAGAAATATCCGAAAAGCAGAGATAGAATTATTGGTTTGGCAACCCAAGTTCTTGTTAAGCCTAAGGCTTCAAAACTATGGATTCAAACAAGCATAGGAAACTGAAAACGTTTATTAGAAACATCTGAGTTGTGTTTGTTAGCTGGCTTGTGGCAAAAATTTACATAAATTATTTCTTATTAGCATTTCCAAAAAGTGTGTATGATCCTTCACCACTCTTTTTTTTAGTATTCTCTTCTCACTTATAAATAGCTTTTTAATTTAACTTATCCAGAACCATACTGCTTTCTGTTAATCGTCTTATAGAACCTTTTTTTTTTGCCTTCCATCAGCATGGATGATGTTAATCTTCAGGAGAGAGTAATACATTGAACCTTCTCAGTCTCATATTTTTCCACCGACTGAATGAATCGAAACGATATCAAATCAATTGCTAGTTTTGCTACTAGAAAAATTGGCTTATTGTGTTGTATTAGACCATTTTTATTGCGAAAATTTATTTAGCATGATTGTAAGTCTACCATTGGTCCGTGCATTGAATATTGCTGCCACATCTGGTTAGTTATGTATAGAGATATTGACTAAAATCTGCCGCGTTATTGGTCCTGACTTTGTATCTCATTTCCAATCCTTTTCGAGCCGCCGTTACATAGCTTTCGTTTCCATAGCAAGTATTCTGACGAGATTATATATATATATATATATATAATGCGTGTGTGTATATATATATATATATATATATATATATATATCAGATCAAAGATTATATATAATATAATAATTAGATATATAATCTTTGATCTTATTTATTGTTGCCAGATGACAGGTGAATAAAATGATATGGGACTCCATCTTCAGGATCACAATTTAAAACACATATACTCTAGATAAAGATAAAGATTGAGGCAGGTGTTATTTTTTTAGAGTTGGTGGTCAAAATCTGAACAACATAAGATACGCAGATGATACAGTGCTGACAGCTGACATGGAAAGAAAACTACATGGCCTCCTTAAAAAGGTAGATGAATAAAGTCAGAAGAAAGGACTACAAATAAATTACAAGAAAACCAAGTACAAAAATTTAAATACTTGGGAAGTGTTCTAACGGAAGACGGAAAGTGTGACACTGAGACCCGAAGGTGAATCGGGATAGCCAAGGACGCATTCCAGAAGCTGAGCAGAGTATTAAGAGACGTAAACATTTCACCAGAAACAAAAAAGAGAGTACTTGATTTCTATGTGATGTCTGTCCTTGAGTATGGCAGTGAATACTGGACAATATAATCAAAGAATGAATGAAAAACTTGAAGTAACTGAAATGTGGTTCTACCGAAGGATGCTGTGAATATCATGGATCGAGCATATGAGCAATGATAAGGTTTTAGATAGGATGGAAACGAAAAGGAAATTAATACTGAGCATTTGGAAGAGACAGCTGAAGCTCTTGAGACATGTAATGAGGACGGAATCTTGGAGAATCTGATACTCACAGGTTAGATAGAGGGGAAAAAGAGACAGGGGAAAGCACTGGATAACATATTCGAAGGGCCTGAGCAGGTGGAAGGCGGAGCGGGCTTTGGGTGGGGTAACTGAAGAAAGCGTGCTAAGAGCCACCAGGCATATGGAGACGTGGAAAGCCATGATCGCCTACGTTCTGAAAAGACATGGTACATAGAAGAAGAAGAAATAGTAAAAATTCCTTCAAAATTATTTCACCTTTTTTGATATCACAGGACTCCACATTCTAATCGGATATTTCTTATTATTCAAATCCAAACAGGCGTACGGCGAAAGGCTGTAATTTAAATGCACGTTTAGGCAATGAATAATATTTACATAATCAATAACTTTAAGAAAGCCAAAGGAATTATGCTTTTATGTCCCTATTTGTTCGTATTATTTACAAATTAACAAAAGAGTTCAAAAACGAAATAATCTCTCCGTCTGTCTATTTCTCAGTACTACTGTTCGTTGAAATTTATAAAATCCTTCCCTTAAAACAATTTTTCAGGAAAGTAGATTTCTCAAGTCCAGTGGCTGGTATTGCAATTTCCAAACAGTTAACCAGCCACACCATCTAAGCTTACAGCACCTAATATTCCTAAACGTTTACCCATCTAGGTACTGACCATGGTCAACGTTACTTAATGCTGAGATCGTATGAGAACTGCTGCTTCAACGTGATACGGCAATAGGCCTATATTTTAAATGAAAATGCACTTCAGCAAGACTCAGACATCGACAGCTAAAATATTGGGACGATAAAAATGAAATCACTGAAAAGTCACCTTCTTAAATGAATAGATATAAACCAGCACACTGATTTGAACTGGATGAATTCATAAGAATTCATTATATCTAAAGGTAATATTAGCCTTTTCCTTACAAGGAAAGACTTGGCATTCATTGAACGAATAGTTAGTGCTACTGTCGGTTAAAATTTATTAGATAAATCAATTAAATCAATTTAAAGGAAAATCCGTTTATAAAACCCACTAGCTGTTAATGCTCTTCCCGGTATCAATGCGAGTTTTCTTTCCTAAGTTTTTGTTTGATGTAGTGTGGAACATCAACATTTTTATTATCATCATTATTTATATTCTTCGAGTTACACGTGCTACCCGTTGTAGTCATTACTGCTGTTGAAATCCCCGAGATGACGGTGATAGAATCTCGTCGACATCCAATCTGCTATCCTATTTAATCCATAGCTGGGAGGCTAAAATGTACACATACATTTTAACAAATTCATTTTTACGGAAATGGACAAAAGATTAATTTAAACTCGAAATGCTTTACATTGATCACTGTGCTACGCTATATATATATATATATAATTATATATATGAGAAAAATTAATTTTCAAGCATGATGCATTTATGTGTTAAAGTGTTTCATATCAGGGATAAAGCGTATAAAAATATAAACGTAGACATTGATGTCAGCATTTAACGGCGACAGTGTGTTTCATGCTTTAATTTAATCTTCAGGACACACATATATATATGTATATAAGTTTCATTAAAGTCGACAGACAGGATACTGCGAGAAGCTTTTTAATTCTTGTGTTCGTATAAGTCTTTTCTTTTCTGGATATAAAGTGTGTAAAATATGTACACAAAAAATGAATGTATGTACTATAAAATTGAATAAAAAGCTTAATCACAGTGCCTCGTCAGTCGTTGTTAATAATAAGTGTGTTTGCTAACCAAATACACAAGTATATATATATATATATATATACATATATATATATATATATATATATATGCCTGGGTTGATGTGTGTGTGTGTATATATATATATATATATATATATATATATATATGTATGTATATACAAAAATACAGTCTAGTTTTAGTAAACTGATTCAAGATCTAACTGACACGAAACGGCTTTAATATAGGCATAAATATAAAAAAGCGAGCAAAGAAACAAGCTGAGTGACATTGTCTTGAGTCTGGAAATTGGATGTGTTAAGTAATTTAATTTTATTTATGATCCCCATTTATCCTCAGAGATCAGATTTTTTCTCAAATACAATTTTATTTTATATCCATTCTAACCTGTGGAAGCCAAAGTGGACAGTCACTCTCAACGGAACATGTCGTTTATATATTTTCTTCTTTGTCCCATCATCTTCACACACACACACACACACACACACACACACATATATATATATATATATACTGAAAAGAAAAACAAAAGATGTTGGTGTTACCAACAGTCAACTTGCCAGATGACCTAACATTTTAAACAAGAAAAACTCAAGCATCTACCCACGCTAACTAATAAAATGCTCAGCGCCCAAATTCCCCAGCCAGAGGAAAAATCGCACCGCAGCATCAGCTCTTAACAAAGGACATTTGTGTCATCACTCAAGTTTCACACTTTTCCGATATTCAGACTATCGACCCGTTATCAATGACGTAGAATAAATGATAAAGAGATATGTTTCATGTCGGAAGTAGAAATGTGTTAGGAGCAAGGCTTCAATCACCTTTGTTTATTTTGGATCTTGACCAGATCCAACGCATGGCCTGTTGAGTCGTGGTCTTTAGTGCATGCTATAGGTTCCGGCCAGTGATGCCCACCCTCAATAGGCATGAAACAATTGACCGTCCAAGGAATTCGTGGCACCGACTTCAATAGGTAGCACATGACAGTTCCACTCCTTTAACACGCATATATATCAATGCATTCGACTTTGTTATTTTGTAGATTGAATGCAAATTTTTAATTGAATAACAGAAGAAATTACTTAAGGTTTTTTTATCAATTAATAGAAATATACAAACATATTTAAAAGTAAAATCAATGTTTAAAACACACAAGAAATGTCTGTAATGTTCTTCAAATTAGTCTTTTATAAAAATCAAAAGAAATTTCAATAGTTTTCGTATTTGCTTTCCCGGTGTCTTTAACGTGTTTCTTTCATCTTCATTGATTTGTATAAAAGTACAGAAAAGGATCATTGAAAAATATCGAAGAACAAACAATTCAGTCAATAACACAAGCAATTGTTTGCACTATTTACATTGTTGGGACTGTTGTCCACATCCTTGTTGCTACATTCAAGACGTTTCGACAAATGTACGCTCCGGCCTTCTTCAGGTGACAGCAATTTCGAACCGAAATTTATTTCATTCACTGTGATAGATTGTTCTAGTTCCATCGGCCATGCCTCTTCCAGATGTCTAAGTATCAGTTATCTCTATCTCTTAACTCTAAGTTTTTGCTCACCTCTGCTGTTGCCAACTCTTTGGGTCAAGTCAACGGATTTATCCTCTGGACTAGTTGTCCTTGATGACATCAGTGTATGAATTTTTGGGACTTATAAATATAAAGCCTCAGTAAACATTCTTTTATTACCAGAGATCATATTATAATAATGTTTCTGTACACAAAACACCACCACTTCGGAATTGGATCAGACATAAATCGGCAGATGAAGGCTTAACAAAGATCTCTGTCATCACCAGCAATGGCTAACATAGACATGAAGAGATGGCGTTAGAATCCACTTTACTAAAGCCAACTCTATGGCTGAGATACGTAGGTGAGAATGGATTCGAGATATCCGTATATTGTAAGCCAACATTCACCAGATAATACTTCAACACCCACCATCCATACAATGTAAAGAAAGGGATTGTCTGCTGTTTACAACATCGAGCAAAAGTCGTGAGTGTCAACCTGGAGATATATGAAGAAGAAATAAGTATAAGCAGTACCCTACAACGTATCAAATATCCTAGGTACTTGATAGCAGCTCCAACAAACGTGAATGGAAGGATGCAAGAGGAAAATAACGCTAAGCAAAAAGCTTCAGTCTGCCTGATCTATGTGAAGGGATTAACGAAAAAATACGAAAGATCTTTGGTTCAGAAAACATCAGGACAACCTTCAAAAGTGGTTCAATTCTTGGCAAAGACCTGTTCCGAGTAAATCTTCCATAGAGAAAAACATGATTAAGGACTGTATGTGCGCAATCACATGCATCTGTGCTAAGAAATATAGAAGAAACGTGCTGCCCGCTAAGACTGCAAGAACACCGCAAAGCAGTAAGATGAGGAGAAATAGAAAAATCAGGCGTAGCTGACTACATATGAAGGTAAAAGGGAGATCACCATCCTCTATGGGATGAAGTTGAAATAGTAGACAGAGAACACCACTGAAAAATAAGAAATCTGCACATATGCTTGGTCACAAAAATCTCACTCAAGCATAAAACAGAATACAATATCGGAGCCAGTAATATGGGGTGCTAGAGATAAACAATTACAAATAACAGAACTGCAATATGAGCTCTGGTAAAAAAAAATGACTGAGACATTAGGTTTATAAGTCCCCAAAATTCATACGCGGATTTCCTCGAGGACACGTGATCCAGTGACTAAAAGCGTTTGTTGAATTCCGAGACTTGACCCAAAGAGTTTTTAGTTCAATCCAAAAACTTAGAGAGCTGAGTTAAGTGACATCTGGAAGAGGCGTGGCTCGTGGAAGTAGAACAACCTACCCTAGTGAACAAATTAAAGGGTTCAGTTAGAAATTCCAATCACCTGAAGAATGCCGGAGAATACAACGACTGACACGTTGTGAAACTGGCAACGAAGATGACGACAACAGTCCGAACAAGGTAAATAGTGTTAATAATTACAATATATCTTCTCAGAAATATAAACAAATATAAGTAAGTGTTTTGAGCTAGAAATTTTAACCAGTTCATTCTTAATACTTAACTATAAGTATCATCATTTTGTAAGTTTCCAAAGTTAATTTCGTGCTGAACTAGTCATTATCTTCGCTTTTAACAAAAACGGCTAAAAATTAATGCCGAGTCAGCAAAATTAAGCCGAAATAAAGTGCGACTGAAAATACATTGAATTTTTTAAGTTTCATTCATAAAGGATGAAACTAGCTGTTGTCATTGGTACTCGTTTCATTTATCCTCAAATCAAAATTCGGCACATAATATTTTACACCAATCTGTTAATTCATTAATTATATGTAGTTTTTCCCTACTTCACACTCGTGTCCGACTCCATCTTTTATTTCTTTGGCAACTACTACAGTCTTTCAAGCCATCATAATAATACAGTAGGCAATGGCGGTAACGAATGAGAGGGAAAAATGTTCTAGTCAGTCGATTCACTTCACCGGTAATATGTTATCTCTACGAAATGATAGATTTCGGGCTATATTTAAAAGCAAAGTTTTTCAAACTCATCTTTCTTTTTGGTAGAGTCTATACAGGGTGCGAGGAGTAAATTGTCGACATTTCATATTTTTAATTTCGCGCATGCGCGTTGTTTGTTTTTGATTTTGTCGACTGCATAGTATAGTAGGGTCAGTTGGGCAACGTCTGTTAAAAAATAGCACCATGACGCTAATTCACTCCGCCAGAAATTTGAAAAGAGTATGCTGCCCTGTTTGGCATTCGCGTCAGAATCTCTAATACGAACATTTCAGAGTGTTTGGGTGTCAATTTCAGGGTGCAAATGATTTTGAAAGAGCTGAATGAGTTTACTGGTGATTATGAAAGTGTTTGGAGTGATTACTAGTGATGCCAATGCTTTAACTCTATCAGTTAAGGCCCCTAACACGAAGGCCTACATCAAGTGCCTTAAGGAGTTAGTGCTTCCTGGGTCAAGAGTTTGGCTGCTGGAAGATTCTGTGTCTGAAAACAGGAATCTGCACCATACCACACAAGCAGGAGAACCCACCCATGGCTGTCAGACAATTTCTGAGGCCACATCACCCTTTACATGTAACCAACGAACTCCCCAGACTGCAACTCCCTTGATTACTATGAGTGGATCGCAGTTGAGTGAAAGACCAGCAAAATTCCTTGTAACACCAAAGATGAACTGAAAGCAAGGATTATGGCAGCATTCACCAAGTTAAACAAGAAACCGTCTAGAAGAGACACAGAAGATTTCGAAATCGTCTGGAGCCAATAGCGAATCTATTGAATTAAATTACTATTTAGTATTTCAGGATATTTCTATGTAATTTTAGTAAATATATTTGTTAAAATAAGATGTCAGCGTTATTTTCATTTTTGTATGATTTAGACGACAATTCATTCAACGCACTCTGTACAATCACAAAACAGAATCCTCACAGTAAGTTGTCTGTGGTTAGAAAGCTAGCCTTACCTTTCTTCATGTGTTCAAGGAACTTCTATTGGGTGTGCAGGTGGTGTAATGGATAGCGGCGGGAAATGAGAAATTGGCAAGCTGAGTTCATATTACAGTCAAGTTGATTACATTCACTTATGCGTAAATACCCTTGAGAAAGGTATAAATTTTTCTCCCTGTAAGTTAAATAGTAGAACTTGAATTTGGAAAAAGTCATTATTATTAAAATAAAATAAAAAATAATAATGCAATATTCACTCGCAAAAAGAAATATTCTTCCGACCCAAAATATGTCTCGGTTTTAAATTACCCAGAAAGGATTGATAAACCGTAAAAAGAAATCAATTTGCAATCCAGAAAGTTCTAAGTTATTCATCAATGCTGTTCCAAAAGCTGAAACTTAATGCCTTGGTGCTGGAACTTTACTTTGAGTTCAGACAAAATCGTATTTTTCGATATTCCAATATTTCATATTCTTGTAGACGGTTTCAGCTACCACTCATATCAGATTTCACAGCCATATCTCGAAATTTTCACCATCATCTCGGGTGATAGATGTATGTGCAAGGAGTTTAATGGTTAGCGTATTGGAATGAGAACTCGGAAAGCCGAGTTCGAATTCCAGTCGAGTTTGTTACATTCACTTTCGCACAAATACATGTTGGAAAATCATAAATCCAAGTCAGGCTTCAATCTAGCAGTAGTTGGTAACCAGTCTAGGAGAAGAAAACACTGAATTTAAAATCGCAGGACTAGTAAATGTTATGCAGCGATCGAAAAAACCGTTGGATTCACGATGCCTCAGTAATCTTAACTGGGGACGATCTGATGATGAGGATATTCCCCTTTATCTTGAATCTTCGAACTTCTACGCGCGTAGTGTGTCGCCTTCTTTTGTTGAACATGGACAACCTTATTGGCGGCGCATGCTACCGATTCGTACGCCCTTTATACGCTCAACACCTCCTTCCAGCTAATTCCATATTCCTTACACACAGCAATAAACACACGGTGAAATTCCGTTGAATTAATACTACTGGTATGCAAAAATCTTACTATATTTCGCACTTTTATGTCTGTCCACTCTCGTGTCAGCCATATTTTGTGACGTCACGCGCGCATGCGCTTCATATGAAATCTCTCCTGACTATTACAATAAAAACTTATTGCCCTATATTTACAGTTTTCACATTGTTTTAATTTCAAATTATGCCTTTTTCTACTTTAACTTTCGCAAATTTCTTGTATACTGTTTTGTGATTTCAATAAATTTAATCATAGCTGTAAGATTATTATTTTTTAATATTGGGAAAGTTGCAACACTGTGGTTACTTACAAATAATAATAAAAAAACATGTGGATTCATCGTTTGGATAATATTTACTTAATTACTTATTTTATCATCACATCAATAAGTTTCCAGGTTTGACTTTTTTTTTTCAATTTAACTGGATATTAATTCCATTCTGTTGTGTCTAAATATGACGTCTCCAACGAGAAATTGGAGAGCCGAGTTCGAATTCTAGTTAAATTCATTGCATTCACTTAAGCGGAAATAACCTTAAGTAAGGTATTAATCCGTCTCTTCCCTCCAGTTATGGGTCAAATAATAGCCTTGGCTAGCAACCAGTCTACTGCAGAAATTAATGGCAACCTACTGCGGGAAATCTTCTGCCCAGCCAGTCATGTCTCTTTCGAGATATGATCGTCCAGGCGTGTATCACGTATGGCACTTAACTGACTGACTGACTGAATTCTATAAATCAGGCTTTAGACCACATGAAATAATAAACCCGGTATCAACATGAATAAAATCAACTTCTTTTCAAAATCAGGGTCTTAGAATTTTTTCTACAATGATGTTCACTCTGTAAAAAAAACCGAGGGTCACACGGAATATAAAGTTACAGAGTAAAAGACGCTGTTTATGAGGATATGTCCGGAAGATGAGAGTTAACCCTAGACTTGAACAGGTTAAGATTGTAAGGATCAGGGAAGAATAACCTTTGTTCAAAAGGCAGCGGTCCGTAGGATAAGGCTGTACAAGTGGAACGAAACAACTTAGGATTATACAAAAGGAATAAGAGTAGTTCGCTATAATGTACGTGGTATGGAGGGGATTCCAGGCGTGAAATTTAGGAATCGTTGAACTAAGGAGTGTAGTTCATTATCGTCTATTTGGGTATTCTTATATTAACAAAACCTTTTAAGGATTTTTTTTTCTGTTATTATTATCCTTTCTGTTTTAATATTTTTTCCAATTCTTTGCTTTTTATATTTTATGCTACAGTCTTATTTCCGGCTTAAAGTTTTGACTCCTCTAGTCTTCTTTGACAAATCATTGATACGTTTTGTGTATGAGTACACATACAATTCTATTAAAATGTTATAATCTCCCACCCTACTTTGTTCATCTCATTTGATGACCTTCTTTATTTTAGTTTAATTTAATTTAATTTTTTTAATCTCCTTCTCTCTATACGGGTGTGCGTTGTGGTGCAGTGGATATCGACTCGGAACGACAAATCGGGGAACCGAGTTCGAATCCCAGTTGAATTCCTAGCAGTTACTTGCGCACAGATACCCTTGGGAAAGGTATTAAACCGTCTCTTCCCTCCAGTTATGGGTTAAATAACAGGAAACACTGGGTTCTATAACCTTGGCTGGCAACCAGTCTACCGCAGAAAGCAATAGCAACCTACTGCGGGATAATCTTCTGCCCAGTCAGTCTTTCGAGATATGATTGCCTAAAGCGTGTATCGCTTATGGCACTTAACTGACTGACTATCTATATACATATAACCAATTAAATTAACCACATTTCACTGCCTGATGGTGGTGCATTAAACATCGAAACTTAATGGCTAATAACTTTCATAATGGTGTTATTATGAAAATAATAATAACTATATATCCATAGTCTAATTTCTTACTGAGCACTTTTTAAAAGTAAATATGTAACACTGAAATGTACTTCATTTAGTATTAACCACTTATATATATATATATATATATATATATATATATATATATATATATATTAGGGTAGGTTATTTTTTTTTTCACTTTTCGTAAAATATTAGAAGATCTCACTTATCAAAAGTCGTGTATGGACCTATTAAGTACTGATTCAAAATATTAGATCGAATACTTCAACGGTTTTTTGAGCGTTTGGGATCAAAATCGCAGACAAAAATATACTGAAAATCCCTCATTTTTGCAAGATTTGGCTTGAATATTAGTGAGAAAACCAAATAATTTTAGTATTTAAATCAGGGAATGTTATTTTATTTTATAAAAATGATATTAATTTAAAAAATGATGACTAATCTTCAAATTAAAAATCTCCCCCCTTTCAGTATCTGCTTTAAAAAACTGCTTTTAACATTATGAACTAAGCAGTGATATTTGAATACCTTAAATGATTTTTTCTGTTATAAGTGAAAATATAACAAACAAACAAATAAGGAAAAACAAACACTATTTTAATAAAGCTTAATATATAGAGTCAAATTGCTCCATATAAGAGTTGTTAACTTGACTGACCATTCCATGCCTTGGGAATGTGAGGGCAAATTTGGCAAGTCAAGCTTGGTTCCATTTAACTATGATTCCTGAAGTTCAGATTCAGAAAAATCTTCCGTCATTGGTGGTTCAGAAATGCCACATAATGATAAATCTATCAATTGTGCCCAGTGTCTGGCATTAAAATTAGTGGTTAGTATTCTTTTTAACCTTTTCTTGGTTGACTCCCCACTGAAAGTATATGAAAAATTTTTTATTGATTCATTTAAGAACTTCAAGTCTCTACTGCTTCAATAATTATGGTGAAATTAGATAAAATCTTTAAAATGATTCTATAAATTGCAATAAATAACTGAGTCATTGATATATAAATAAATATTTACTTACCTAATGGCCAAAACTCCTTTTAAAGCTTCTTCTCTTACTTCAACTTCATCAGATTTGACCATGGAATATAGGTTTTCAGACAGTAAACAAAATGTACTTCCTTGTATATTTATTAAAGTGATCTGTTGAATTTCATGAGGCTGCTTCTTGATCTTCTGTGCACTTGTTGATTGTGGAACTTATTATTTCTTTTAATTTCAAACCAACAAGTGGCATACACATTTACAATAAAACTTATTAAACTGGAGAGTTTTGTTGTGAGCTTTTGTGGGTATGTGCCACGGCTCCATAAACGCATAAGCCTGATGGCCAAAGTTAACCACTTTGCCTGGTTTAATGGACCAATTTTCCAGAAGACATATCTAGAATCAACCTTACCTCTGGAAATATCCACTGTGTATTCATACAGGAGTCTTTGGTCACAACTAAGATCATGTATTTCATCAATTTTCAAAATTGAATGCAGAGGACTGTTAATAGTGGAAAATGATATTTGAGGTAAATCATTTGAGCATAATTTCCCCAGAGGATCACTGAATGCTGTAGGGCCTTTTGTGCAACCATCTATGTTTTTGAAAAGAGCTCTGAAAGGTAGTTCATTATGGTGCAAATAGCAACCAATTGTATGAAGATTTTTTTTATTTTTTTGAAAATTGCAACCATTCCAGCCTCACAGCCTGTGTTGGCATTAGTGTTATCGACAAGGATAGCTTTGATAGTGTTCTCACTGTTGAATTCATGCAAAACATCCACTACTTGCTCTGCATGAACAACACCTGTTGCACGACTATTAAGGAGAACTCTATGTATCAGATATTGACTTTCATGTGGTGCCAACTTTGTAAAAGTTAAATGGCGTTCTGGTTCCTTATTTTTGTCATAGTTTTCTGTCCATTTTCCTCCACAATTTCCTCATACAGCAATGTGTCCTTATTCGTTCTCCCGTCAACTGCAATACATATAAGGTTTTCCACACTTTCATCATGTTTTTGTTGGGAAGTTGTTTTCACTTTAGACTTTGCCCTATCAACTTTGCATTTATCTATAATATCTTTCATATTAATATTTGGTATAAGAAGGCCCATAGCCTTCAAATCCAAGAGCAAGGCATTGACAAGGCTGGCTCTAAGATTAGAAGATATGCCTCCGCCCCCAGACTAACTGGAAAGCATATCTTGGAAATTATAAGGGCCTTTTGGATGACTCCTTGGCTGCAAATATTCTTCTTCTGGTTTTTCACTTAGAGAAGATGAGTAGGAGGGGGAAAAAACATTAGCCTGAACATTTGATGATAAAGCTGTTGGTGATGAATCTAAATTTTTCTTAACCTCTCTCTTTCCCTTTTACATTTTTATAGTACTTTTATCAACAAATCCAAGCTGAAAAGTGCCCTTAGGCCCTATTTTGCCCCTTTGATCTTTTTAGGTATTCACGATTCTGAAATATCTGAAAAATTATATGTACTATCAGAAATGAAATTCCACAAATATCTTTAAAATAAATTTGATAAAATTTGAAATAAATACATTAAATTAAAAGTAATGTTTATTTTCCTTAAAGTAGAGTTACTTTCGAGATTTGCTCGTAAACAGGCTTTTTAATAAATAAATATTAATTTAAAAATATAAACAAATCAGAATAATTACAAAAGTTGAATTTTTCATTAAAATAAGACTTAAATATTAAAAATATAGAGATATTGGTGATGATTAAAAGCGTAAAAGAGTAAACAAAGTAAAAACAATCGTTTAGGGGAAGGTAATTTAAACAGGTGAATACCATAAAAAATGACAATAAATAAAACGGCATACGTAAATAGTTATTTGTATATTAAACTAAATATCATAGTGTTTTTATTTCTTTATAATTTTGATGTTTTCATTTAATTTCTAAAAAAAAAATACTGAACTTAAAAATATCTATTATTAAGCGTATTGTATTTTTTTCTGTTTGTTAAAACTCGGGTTTTCAGCGACACATGTTTCCGGTGAAACCTATATCGCGGTAAAAATCCCAATTTATTTCGTCTTTAAGTTTAAATGCTCAGATAAATACAAAGTTTTGAAGAAAAATATTTCTTGTGGTAACTCTTGACAGTATTTTACAACCTACTTTAAGTGCGATATTTACAGTTCCAAAATCGACCTACCCTAAAAGCTAAAACATGTAAGTCCATGTTCATTATGCTTATACAAAAAAGTATATATTATTAAATCACTTAAGAATAAAAATCTATTAAATAAACGCAATGAGATAAAAGCAATATGTGGACATTGTAAAATGTTCACATTAGAAAAAATGAAATAACATGCATATAACCAACAAGTGATTCAGAAAAATAATTACTGATGAACTATCAAAATAAAGTAAACTTAAACAAAATTATTTATATAATTTTTTCTTTTTATAAAAATAAGCTTTATAACAAATAAATAAATATTAGAAAGATGGTATAAGGATAGCAAGAAGCTAATCAGAAAAAAGAAAAAACAATAATGTCACTTATAAATCAAAGATTTCAAGAAAATTACAACTAAGAAAACAAAAATGATAAGAAAGTGAAAAGGACAACCTTGGTACTAAATGGGCACATCACATCAAAGACAATAAAACTAAGCGAAAAAGGGAAAATAATAAGATTAGGTTAATGGCAGGTTGACATCTTGGCCGTAAAGGAGTGAAAAGAAGAAAAGTAAGATAAGGGAAGGGAAAAAGGAGGAAAGAAGAGAAAAACTAGGTATGTATTCTTTTGGGCCAAATTCCAAAATGAATCTTCGCTCTGATTAGTTAAAAGAAACACACATGTAAGTTTTATATCTTCCCATACATACATAGTAAACCAAAGGTTTTTGCATTTAAATGTAAATCATCTGTACAACCAAGATCAATCATTGTCTGATGAAGAGAATCTATCTCAAAACATAGAAATTTTAGTGTCGCAATATATGTATATATATATATATATATATATATATATATATATATATATATATATATTCTAGATTTTACCCAGGACTCTGAGTTTCATGCATTTCAGCAATATTCAGGTAATTAACATATCATACTTACTTACCTTCGATTTGAATTATTATGTATAGATATTGAATTATATATATATGTTTTTGATTTTTTTCATATTTCCTTTCCTGATTGGGTGATCTTATTACGTTCGGGTTTATTCGTAAATTTTGTGTGCCGCTAAGGGTGAATTGAATCTCCTTGAAGGAAAAAGCGAGCATCAGTTTTGGTGTGTTTGATGAATGAGATCGAAAATCAATGAAGCTACGGTGAATCGTTTCGCAAACTCGTGAAAAGCGACGATGCAAAAGATTTATGAAAAGCTGAAAAAGCGAAGAAAGAAATTGAGGTTGAAATTAAATAAAGCTGGGTTAACATAAAAAATGAATTTCACTGTTTATTGGATCTCTGTAAAAGGGTATAGGGCAGGTCTTAAGTAGGAAACGACTGATAACAGATTTACACTCCATGCACTTAGATTTCCGCTAGTATAAATATTCAATATTTTTCACATATATTACTGTCGAGATAGATATTAGCAAACTGAAATAGTTAATTTTCTAAGCACCGCTTAGATGTTGCACAAGGCCAAAAGTATGGGACATCTTGTGAGGACCGAACCCACAACTCAGTTATAACAAGTACAAGCTTGCTAACCATTGCACCACGTCGATGTGACCAAGATAGCTAGCTAGCTACATACATATATATATACATACATACGAACAGACTGTGGTAGATAGATATATAGCTCCCCTTTTATCAAATGACTGTTGCGTGCTAGATAGATTTTCTGACAAAATAGACAAGGTCATTTCCCTACATTAGTTTGCAAATATATTTGTGTTCTTCATTAATATATCTGGTATTCAAACCCTGAATTTCTCAATCTCTCATGAAAATAGTTGAATTGTTCACGTATTTCTCCAGTAACCCCGAAGAACATCTTCTCGTCTAGATCTCCTCTTTAATTCTATCACTGACTCATATAATGCTATGCAGCTCTACCCTCTTGGCAAACCTGACCATATGGTGGTGTCTGTAAACATCTCTTCCTGTCCCCACTCCATTTAAGAACCGCCTAACAACAGAATATGTTTCTGTTATCAACATACGGATTGGAATTCGTTCTGCAGTTTACTTCTTGACGTTCCGTCGAACTAAGTTTTTAGTTTCCCTATTCAAATATAAACCCCTGAGATCTCCTGCTTGAAAGCCGATATCAAGCTTTTAATTCTAGCAAGAAAATTCCAAATTAAATCTCCTTCATCTCCGTGATTGTCTCTTGTATCCTCGGCTTCTATTGCTCACTTTTTCCGGCTGATTACAAGAGACACCTCTTTGTTGCTGCACGCAATGAATGCAAATGTGTCCAAAATGATGCAACGTTATTGTTTGATGATAGAATATAACAACCTATAGCATCTCACAAGTTCGGTTCTAGAGATTATTGACGGCTCTGCAACAACAGCAAATTCTCAATCCTTCTTCTATTAAATCAACTCAAAGTTCTCACATCTACAGTATACAAGATTGAATGCTCTGCCCGCAAATTCACGTCCAAATCAACACCTAACTCGTATGGAAAACCCACACCCGATTGCCTACCTGGAACCGAGCATCTACCGAGTGATATGTATATAACGCGGTCTCTGGTCTCAGAAATCATTTCTGAATTAGATTCCCATAAGGCAAGTGGAGGTGATGGAATCCCAGTTGTCGTTCTAGAAATGTGCCGTTGAACTGGCTTCAGTCTTCTCCAAAATCTTCACTTATTGCCTTTCTGTTTCCTGCTTTCCTACTTGTCAGAAGTCCTCATCTATAGTTCCTGTTTTAAAGAACTCTGGTGAACACTTTGGTCCTTCTAACTATCACCTTATTGACCTCTTATCACTTTTCGTAATAGTACTCGAGGTTCTAATCAGTGTTGAAGTGATTAAGCATCTCACCTCTTACGACCTACACTCTGACAAACAATATGGCTTCCGCTTTGCCAGGTCTACTGCTAATGTGCTAACGACCATCCCCGAATATGTATGCCAGTCACTTGATAATAATTGTGAAGATCTAGATATCTTGAAAGGGTTTGACGGGGTTTGGCATGCTGGCCTTCTATGAAAGCTCGAGGGCTACGGTATTCATGGACGATTGTTTGATTTAATCCTGTCGTTCCTATCGAATCATGTAAAGAAGGTTGGTTGTTTTGAACGGGTAAACTTCCAGATCCTTTCACAAGAATGTCGTTGTTCTTCAAACATCTCTTCTAGGTCCTACGCTGTTTCTGATTTTCATCAATGATCTTCCTGACGTCATCAGTTCCCAAGTAGGCCTCTATGCAAATGGCACCACCATTTACTTCCGTCTCAATAGAAAATCAGCCAAGGAAGACAAAAAGAATCTGGTGCTGTTCTTGAAACGAACATCCAATCAAGGGTTAACTAGGGTAGGAAATTCGCTTGAAAATTTTAACGCCTCCAAAACTAAACTGCTCTCCTCTAACCACGATAGAGAAAGCTTCCTGCCCACCATTATCATGGCTGATGCAAGTCTCCTGGGGAGAAACACATTGCGCCTCCTTAGCCTCACATTTTCAACCGACCTAAAGTGGAACGACTACATCGAATCTAGAGGTTCATCTACTGCTAGGAAGGTTTGATCAAGCCTGAAAGATTTTCTTGTCAGAATCTATCTCGTACATCTTTAAATCTACCATTTACCTCCGCATTAATTACCGTTGTCATACTGGGTCGGGTGCTCCTGCTTTTCATCTCGTACTTCTTGACAAAATCCAAAGAAGGATCTGCAATGTATCGGTCTTGCCTTGGCATCTCGACTTCAGTCACTTTCTCACCGACATGACATGGCTTCCTACTGTCTCTTCTACAAATATTTTCATAGCAACTGCTCTGACGAACTTTTTTCCCTCGTGCCCAACCGCGTAAATTGAAACATGCTATTAGATTAGCCCTCGTCGCACCCTTTTATCGTTTAAATATTTAAATGTAGCCGCCACTTTTACACTAACAGTTTCTTTTCGCGTACTTCCTGGATGTGGAACTCCCTTCTGTTTACTTACTTCTCTGATAGCTACGATCTCCAAAAATCTAAAATTAACGTCAATTTCCATCTTTTATCTCTGTGATGCCCATCTCTCTTTTATCTTTTCTTCGACATCAGCTGTACCTTTTTTTCTTTCCCTTTCTCTCACTGTAAACACCTGCGAAGCAGTGGCGGTCCTTCTGTCTCCTTGATTCCCATCTTTGTAGCCTTTCTTCAATACGCCTTGTATCTTGTCTTTTCTCTCACTGAAATCCCCTGAGCACCAGTTGCGGTCCCGCCTTGCTTAGGGTTGAAATGATTAGAAAAAACGTAAAAAGGACAAAGTATATAAAAGAACGATATGAATAAAAACAAAAGGAAAAATTATCTTAGCTGTCGTGTTTCTTTCTCTGAAAGACTTTATCGCAGCAAATAATATTCATTCCTGTAAAACAGAAAAAGTGGCGCAATGTGGCAAATGCAAGAATCTGTAAAAAGTATTTATAGACAAAAGCAAAAATGTTATTTTTTTTAAATTTTTTGCAAATTTAAAAAGGTTCATAGATATTCATCAGGTTAGCTAAAAAGTCTAGGTAAGTTATGGAGGACACTAAGTGACATAATTTAATGTCTAATAAAGAAGGGTGAATGAATCTCATTGAATATTTTAATGCAAATTAATTTTTAAATTATTTAATCAATATTTAAATTAATATTTTAATTATTTTAATTTAGGAGTAATTTATGTGTCATATTTTAAAAATAATATGAGGTTATTAATTTAACCATTCTCTGTTGATTTTTAATATTTTTAGTCATATATGTTGGCTTAAAATGTAGTAATTAATCAAGTATGAAGATATTTAAAAATATTTGGACGCAGATTTAGATTTTCATATTATTATATAATACACTGGTGATGTTTATCTGTATACAAGAATTCATACTAATAATAATACAATTTAAATACACTTTTAAAATACGTATAAATCACTAGAATTTAATATATGTTTAGAACAGCGGAATAACCAAAAAGGGTTCAATAAACTATATTAATAATAAACTATATTAATAATAAACTATATTAATAATAAACTATATTAATAATAAACTATATTAATAATAAACTATATTAATATTAAACTTTATTAATATTCCCCGTGGCTTAATTGGTAAGGCACACATCAGTTTAAGGATTTGTTCCTCTGATGAATAAAAAATGAGCTTAACAGATATCAAAAACTATAATATATAATGATCAATAACTTTTCAATAAATAATTAAAAATTAGTTAATTGTATTGAATATAAGAATGTAAACCTTTTGGTGATTTTTCAGAGTGTTGAATAATTCGTTTGATATCAGATGCAAGTTTATAAAGGTATTTCCAAAATTAAACTTTTACCGTCAAGATAATCAAGTGTAACTGCCACTTTATCAATTTCTTTTCTCGTACTTCCCATCTGTAGAACTCCCTTCCATTTACTTGCATCCCTGATAGCTACAATCTCCAAAAGTTTAAAGCAACGTCAATTACCATCTTCTATCTCCGTGATTCCCATCTATCTTATCATTTATTTAACATTCCCTGTATTTTATTTTTAATTTTTTTGTATTGCTGTAAATCCGTGCGCAGCAGAAGCGTTTCTGTCTTGCTTGGGATGAAACGATTATAAAAGTAAAAAATAGAATAGTTTTGACATTTATTGTTCGTTTCCAAAGAAAGTAGAAATCGGCCCACATTCAGTATTACGTTGCTGACGATGCAAAACTTGAAATTAACGTTTCTTGACAAATTAAACACATTTTAGCGTTCTGAATTAGGTTTAGGATTTAAATAAACAACGAAGAGTTGATAAGCTGTAAAAAAAAAACGTACATATTAACCTTTAAACGACTGAACAAAAAAATTTTTAAAGAAATTTTCTTTAATTCAGGATGGAAATTATCATGACTCTCCACGACTTTTTTTCTTTAGTATACCTGAATTGTGACAACATTTTGGCTCAGATAGACGAGTGATATTCAATGTCTTTCTCAATGATTTTGAATTCAGAATAAACTTGCTACTACAGTCAACCAAGCATAGGGAAGAGACGCTTTGTTTTGACAATGATTTTTCCCATGTACAAGGCGCAAGAAGCACTCGAGATAGAAAGTTACCAGAGATAACTGGGAAAAGTGATAGTTTCGGGTCATTCTCGGGAAAGAACCCTGATGTATAGCATTCATATAAACGGTTTTAATCAATATTTGAGAAAGTCAATTGTATTCTGATGATGAGACATATAAATCGAACTGACATACGCATTAATATATTTTGCATAAACGTGTAACTTAAGAGCATTTCAAACTACATCGTGACAATTGGCAACATTTATAAAGACTTAATGAAGTGAACGCAACAGACGCGTCTGGAATATGAACTTCTATTGTGGGTACTTCGTATATCCACGCATAATCATCTACATATATACACCGCATATATGTATATTTGATAACGTGTGCATTCACGTGTATGTGCTTGTGCGTGTGTATATGTATGCGTGTTTGTTTGGAGTCGTACGCTATGCTTTAAGTTTTATTTCTGTTTTCATTTCAAATGCCATGTTCCTTCAGGATGTCAGTGATTACGGCTCTCCACAGATTCCGTTTCTTTATTAACTACAAATCGCTATGTCATCTTAGGAAAGATATTGAAGTTGATTCTTCTTACTTTCTCTATGGTTTTGAATTTACATTAATTTTTCTCTTAGCCTGGATGTCACTCAAGACTAGAGAACAGAGATTCCCTTGCTATTTGAATCATAGGTGGAGGTGAGAATAGATAGATCCAATCCTTCACCAAAAAAAAGAACTATGACTTACGTAAAACATATATACAAAATGGTGCAATTAATAAGCAAGTCACTTGCGTGCTAATGTCTATATTGAGGTATATGAGTCGAACTCAATATATAACAGTAACTTAAGAGCGCTTTAAACATTATAATTAGAAGAAACAACAATAATATGCTAATATATTTCCTGTGCCCGTTAGATTTATTGAAATGAAATTCTTTCGGATTTCTGGCCGATGCTTTAACCATTGTGCGAACGAATAATGACACCTTATGCCAACAGGGATGTAAAGGTGATTGGGAGACGTAGGGATGATTTGAGTGAGGGGTAAAGGTAGGAATCGTCGTCGTGCCTGACTTGTAGCTGCTTTAGTTCAATATTTACCGACATGAACAGAGATTGACCCGACAAATCGATATCAGCCGTGTGCTGGCAAAGGGTCCCAAAAGGTAGAGGGCTGTGTTGGAAGCAAAGAAAATTTCGCATTTGTTAGCAGAGGAGTAGAGACGACAGAAACGATCGATATCTGACAGAGAGAGGAAGACAAGAGGAAAGGGTGGAAGAAGTAAATAATAAAGAAGAGAGAAGCGGAGAATAAAAGAGAGGGCACAAAAGAGAAAGACAGAGACTAAGAAAGAGTAGGAAAGAAAAAGTGAGAAGCCAAGAGAGAAATAGAAATTAAAAGAGCAAAAGAGAAATAGCAAAATAAAGAGACGACGTAGAAAAGAGCAAAAATGAGAGAGCAAAAGAGAGCATAAAAGCAAATGGGAAAAGACAATAGAAAAAGAGAGTAAGAGAGAAATACAAAGGTAAAGAGAAAAAGGAAGAAATAAAAAAGAGAAAAATAGAATGGAAAAGAGCGGGAAAGAGCAAAAGAGATAGGTTAAGAGAGAAAAGGAAAACAAAAAAGTTAAAGGTGATAGAGAGCAAGAGAAAGACAGAAAAGAAAAAAAGAAAAAATAGAAACAGAGAATAAAAATATCTAACGAAAAATTTGATTTAGCATTTAAATTGATTTTGATTTAACTTCAAAGTTAATATCCACATAAATCTTTTTCGTTTTTCCTCTCATCCCTATAATATATATATATATATATATATATATATATATATATATATATATATATATATATAAGAATTAATAAATTTATTTTTACACTACTTCAAAAATTATTTTAATGGAATAATAATTGAAACGGACGTACTAATTCTATTTATAACAATTTGTCTACCGGCCTTTGCTAAGATTTCTCGAATGTACAGGATGATAAAAGTAACACACACACACACACACACACACACACACACACACACACATATAAATATATAAACAAAATAAAGAAAAATGAATATTTCTCCAAATGTAATCATAATGGATACTTTGTATTTGAAATAGACGCCTCATTTTTCTTTATTAAACAGTGTATATTACTTTTTTCCGTCTCCGCATTCGAGAAATCTTAGCAATGACTGGTAGACAAACTGTAATATATGAAATTAGCTCTTTTGTTTCAATTATTATTCCACTATAATAATGTCTGAAGCAATATAAAAATTAATCTATTATTTATATTTATATGTGCGTGTGTGTGTGTGTATATGCGTGTGTGTGTGTATATATATATATATATATATACATACACACACACACACACACATATATATATATATATATATATATATATATATATAAACTTATTTATAAATGGAACTTTGTGTGTGTGTGTGTCCGTTACCTATAGACTCTGAAACGGCTGAACCGATTTTCTTAAAATTTACAGCTGTACTATAAGCGGCTGCGAGTGTTCTTAGCTTGGTTTTGTGTCAAGGTACCCCCGATAAATATCGAAAATTGATAATCGAAAAAATCGGGTTATAGAAGGAGTGGTCCGATTTTGATCAAATTTGATACACTCATAGACAAAAACATAAGAAACGATATTCAAAAGTTTCAAGGTTGCATTTCTTACAATAGTGCAGAAAATCGATAATATATATATATATATATATATATATATAACAGGCAAGATGTTTATGTGTGTGTCTGTTTATCTGCCTGTATGTCTATATTTTTTTCAGCCCTTTTATTTTACTTTTTGTTTCGGGTTTAGCTCTAAGTAGGTAAAATTGTAGTTCTTAGTCTCAGCCATGATACCATTTACTCAGAGAACTTATTTAGCCTTCAAAATTCAGTTTACGACGAAAAAAAACTCATTTTATATCGATACCAGTAAATCAAAATTTGACTTATATCCATTCATTTTTCTTTCAGTCTAAGGTTTCGCTTTAACTGGAAACAACTATTGCTTTTTAGTCTTTTGTGCCAACGTCCAAAAAGTCTGATTTCCTAGACCATGGATTAGTTTTAAAGCTTTCATTACACCCGGGCAACGCCGGGCTATACTACTAGTATATATATATATATATATAATCATCCTACGTTTATGGCACGATTCGGTGTTTCATTAGATTAAAAATTTAAATATTCTAAGATTACTAGTAGATAATAATATAAATTTTTAATTTAAAATAAAAATAAAAATATTAAAAATAATAAAATGCAGGGAGAATAAATCAAAGGGACGGAAATCATGAAAGTAAATATTTAAATATTCAAATATTAAATGCAGATAAAAATTAAAATTTTAAATAGAATAAAAACTAAAATAAAATAAAAATGAAAATAAGAATTAAAAACTAAAATTTAGAATTAAAATTAAAAATTAAACAATGTAGGGAGCAAAAATAAAAGGGTTTTAATTCATAATTGTTAAAAGTAATATTGTGGGGGAAAGAAAGAAAGATAGGAGCGAACGTCTAGAGGAATGTATATCAATCTAGGCCTAAGAATTTAAGTATTTTTTCTATGACAGCATGTGATCATTAAATCACATTTTTATCAAACAAATTAGGATTATTGATATGATTTAAGATGACAAGTTTTCCTAAAAGGCGTAGGTTATACTTATCTTCTTTTCTATTGCAGTGTTTGGATTTAGCTACGATATTGCAGGTAATAATTGGCTTGTTGTTGTTGTTGATTTTTAATGTCCAATGATGTATGGATAAAACAGTACTTTTGCTGTATTTACTGTTGTTTAAAGACATGTGGTTGTTAAATCTTATCTTCCACCAGTTTGAAGTGATTCCAAAGTAAAATTTAACATCATTATCATCCAAATGAATTCGAGCGCTATACTTTCAGACATACATTGGCTATTCAATGGCCAGGATTTATTTTTTCAGTAGTTGCAATTATTATTAGAAGGGCTATTTTTGCTATTAGTTGGGTGATAGATGTTGTTTATATGGGCCAAATATTTATTTGATATCATAGCATTATGTTCTGAAATATATTTATCTATGTTTCTAACGCAGCTATAACTAACTTTGACATTGTTTTTGTTGAAGGTTTTTTAGTGTGGGTGAATGGTAGAAATGCTTGTGAATTAAATTAAGGAAGAGTTTACCAATGTTTGTTTGGACATTACGACTAAAGGGTGGGTTAAACCAAATGATGTTATGTTTCCATGAGTTCTGCTTATTTCTGCCTACCTTGTTTTTAACGGAGTATTCTAAACTAGTGTTGAATTTACTTTTTTTCTAAAGCATTAACGTATTTAATTTTAAAATTGTCAAAAATTTCCTTATTGCTAGAGTTGGTACTTAAACAAAATTGGATAGATTTGTGTAGGTTGTTGGTGATTCTCTGGGGGGTGATTTGATTTGATTCCCTGTTGATGTATGTATAGTTATATGAGTCCTTAGTGTACGGTCGAAGGTAACATCTAAGAAATTTACGACCTTAGCTTTAGTTATGGTGGTAATGTTAAGATCGTGGTCTTTTAAAGATTTTGTTAGATCCTTTCTGAGTTTATCCGTTTTTATGTTGTGTGTGTGTGTGTGTGTGTGTGTGTGTGTGTGTGTGTGTGTGTGTGTGTGTTTTAGTTTTACGGAGGATTATCAATCCGTCATCTCGGTAAAGTCTGGTGTTACATAAATCGAAAATGTGCCTAAGATTCCAAAGCAAAAAAAAAATCCTACCAATTTGCAGGCCTCTGCAGAATCATACACCTCCATGGAGATGCAGAAATCAAGGTTGTTTTTCTAGTCCACAGGCACTCATCTTAAAAATAAAATAAATTTCTGGGCCTGTTTTATGATGTTGATGTCCTTTTCGCTGATGGAGCAGAAAGTTTTAGACAAATTTAAGGCTGCGGTTAAAAGTTTTCAGATATAGAC
This sequence comes from Ascarosepion bandense, assembly GCA_037127315.1. Lineage (NCBI taxonomy): Eukaryota > Metazoa > Mollusca > Cephalopoda > Sepiida > Sepiidae > Ascarosepion > Ascarosepion bandense. Next base: position 2,470,057 of record JBBBDQ010001568.1, on the reverse strand, counting down.
GGGGAGAAGTCACAAATATCAAACCGGATGAAAGTGCAATCCATTTTATTATTTTATTTTCTGAACCAATCAATTGCTTCGGCTGTATTCGTCCATTGATTCATACCTAAGGCATTATCAGATAATGTGGAAGCTCTTTTAAGTATAATTTTGCTAATTCTACCTATGTAGTTTTTTGAAGGGTTTAATAATCTATATTGTGGGTTGTTAATGAAATTGTGTTTGTGGTATTTGATTGTGATGAATGTCTGTTGCTTATGTAAAATTGGTACCCTTTCATCTATTTTTAATTCCTTAGTTATTTTCTTGGCTTCCCTATTTATCTTGGCTTCCACACTCATGGAAATACACACATGTATAAAAATACTATTCAGGCTTTAATAAAACAATGCTCATTGTATAGTCATCCGCAGACAGATCTGTTTTGCTGTATCACAGCTCATCAGTACGGTTAGACATGCGATTGCTTTTTACCCAGGATTGAAACCCGACCGAACAGGCGTCAGTCGGTGATTCTACCTCTGAGCTATGGGCGCTCAGTAGTAGTCAGACTTTTAGCGTGTGATATATCATGTATACATACGCCAATAGCCGAGAGTGTTCTAATTCATTACTAATTGAAAGGTGCGTCGATGCTAGAGTAGCTACTGTTTATTCAAAGTCCACCATTCTTCCAGAGTGCTGAATCAGGGTGAGAGAGCGTAGTCATTCGCAGACAGATGTGTTTCGCTGTATCACAGCTCATCAATACGATTAGACATCCGATATTATCCTACGTCGACGGCATGACTCGGAGTTTCTTGCGTTACGCAGTCATCATGTGCATATTACAAACTGATCGTTTCAGTGATTTGAATTTAAGTTCACTCGATGTTCATGATGATTACGTAAAAAATGAAACTCCGACATGTGCCATCGACGTAGGATAATATGAAAATTTATTAATATATATCTAATCTAAATCTAAACTTATTTATAAATAGAACTTTGTCTGTGTGTGTGTGTGTGTGTCCGTTACCTATAGACACCGAAACGGCTGAATCGATTTTCTTGAAAATTTACACAGTTGTACTATAAGCGGCTGCGAGTGTTCTTAGCTAGGTTTTGTATCGAGGTACTCCCGATAAATATCGAAAATTGATAATCGAAAAAATCGACTTATAGAAGGAGTGGTCCGATTTTGATCAAAGACATAAGAAACGATATTCAGAAGTTTCAAAGTTGCAGTTCTTACAATAGTGCAGAAAATCAATAATATATATATATATATATATATATATATATATATATATATATATATATATATATATATAAGGCAAGATGTTTGTGTGTGTGTCTGTTTATCTGCCTGTATGTCTATATTTTTTTCAGATATGGCTATATTTTTTCAGTCCTTTTATTTTAGTTTTTGCATTTGGTTCGGCTCTAAGTAGGTATAATTGTAGTTCTTTGTTTCAGCCATTATAACATTTACTCAGAAGACTTATTTAGCTTTCAAAATTCAGTTTACTACGAAAAAAACGTATTTGATATCGATACCAGGAAATCAAAATTTGACTGACATCCATTCATTTTTCTTTCAGTCTACGGTTTCGCTTTAACTGGAAACAACTATTTCTTTTTAGTTTTTCGTGTCAACGTCCAAAGAGTCTGAGCTCCACGGCCATGGATTAGTTTTAAAGCTTTCATTACACCCTAGCAACGCCGAGCTATACTGCTAGTATAGGATAACGATATATAAGTTTTATATCTGTAGAACAATTTTAAAAGAATGTGTGTGCATCTTCGTATCTCTGTATGTGTGTCTGTGTGTGAGTGTGTGTGCCACATGGATTTTTTTTAACCCTACTAATATTCTTTTAAACCATAATCGTTAATTTCTAGTGGGTCCCACTGTCTGAGTTAACATACACGTTATTTTAATAAATGAAATTAATGTCAACCGACCTAAAATTCGAGAAGTCCTCATTAGCCACAAACATCTCTCCCGACAAGAATTAAACGATTAAACGAGTTTTTTTTTTTTTAATTTTTATTTTGAAGAGGTAAACCTCTTCTATAGCCTAACAGCTGGGGCACATTTTGAATACTATTGAACTCAGCTTTTTTAACTATCAGTTTTGTAAACATCTTGAAACAGTACACAATTTTTCATTAATGGTTTTGCCATAAACAAGGCAATAAAACAACTAAAATGTAAGGGGTTACTGGTAGTGAATGAGAATAAGGACATTTTAGGTAGAAAAATGACAATAAAAGAACAAGTGTCCGGTTTATGAAAACTCGTACTTAATAAGACAGAAATTGGCGAATAGCGTTGCATTTACATTTTTGAAAACTGTACGTGGCAGAGAAGAAAGAATCAAGACGAGTGTTATAAAAGTAAGAAATGCGAAAGAAGAACTATTAGAACAAAAACCCAATCATGGTCATCACCCAATTGCTGTGACCACATCACCCCTTACATCTGGCCACCTAACTTTCCAGATTGAAACCCCCTTGATTGTTATGTGTAGGTGGAGCACAGTTGAGGGTTAGACCAACAAAACTCCTTGTAGCACTGAAGATAAACTGGAAGCAAGGGTTATAGTAGCATTTACCAACTTAAATAAGGAAACCGTCCAAAAGAGGTGCAGGAGATTCTGAAATTGTCAGGAGGTCGTGGTTGAAGCCAATGGCGAGTTTATTGAATAAATTTACTCTTTACTATTTCAAAATGTTTTGTGTTACTTTTAGTAAATATATCTGTTAAAATGAAATGTCAATATTATTTTCATTTATTCGTCATTTAGACGACAATGTATCCATCGCATCCCGTATATCTGTTCAAAAAAGATGTCAGTCTTATTTTCATTCTTCTCTCATCTAGATGACAATTTATACATTGCAATCTGTATATAAAGAGAAATTTTAATTTAAATCAATTAATTTTCCAACGTAGACGATATTGATAGGTCAACGTTATGTTTTTTCCGTTTTAATTAAATACTTTAAATAAAATATTGCTTTCTTAATTGAAAAATAACTTTCAGTTGCAAGGCCATTTATTCACATTATAAATTTGTGGCATTTCTCTTTTGTCCAGTTGTTTTGTTTTTTCTGTTTTTTCTTTCTTTTGTCTTTTAATCATATTCTTTTTAGACTTAACCACTCTGATAAGATATATAAAATAATGTTGACGTTTGCCTTCAAGGAAAAAGAAAGATGCATTAAGAGAAACATTGAAGATAACAACGTTACTGTGACCTGTTGTTCATAGTGATTGCTATCTTTCACTGATTCTAACTCTGCTAATATTACCCTTGGATCGCATACTGATCACAATGATATTGTCAATTCCTGTTGTTTTTAAGAATATAAGATGGCATTTTACACAAATTGTGTTCATATATGGGAAATCTGTTTTAATTTAATATTATGCCTGAATTTTCTTTGCCTACTGTCCGGTTCACACACCTCCATTGTCTTTCGAACAGGAATAGAGATGTATCCCTTGTTTCCTGCAAGGATTGGGTTTCCGGTTCCTGCTCCTTCCAATCAATCATTCTAACGTCTCCGTCTAAACACCTTATTCCCAAATTAAATCTTGACTTCTACAAGTCTCGAATTAATTGTGTTATCATTTGGACATATTCCCAAGAACTCTACTTTTCTTTTTTGCATTAAGACAACTCTATACAATAATCCTCTACTTTCAGTGGCTCTTGAGGCACGTATTGGGTTGATATACGTAAAGAAAATATATGTTAATCGAGCAAAATGGCATTTCCGAGAGCCGATCAATAAGTTCATAGCCTATTAACTTAAATTTGATCAGAGACTTTAACTGTAAACTATTGGATCAATGTACTTGATATTCACAAATGAATTAAGTGTATTCGTGAGAAGATTGTGTGGGAAAATAAGAATGTCATGGTGCTTATTTTCTCACAGACGATGCTTAACTGACCTTACTATTCTGGTCAATCAAAAAAAATAAAAAAAATAAAAACGAGCATGCGCGAAATAAAAAATATAAAATTGTGACAATTTACCCATTGTACCCTCGAAATGTATATGCATGTCTAGAGGAGTTTATATATATATATATATATATATATATATATATATATATATATACTCGTATAATTTTTTGTGAACCCTCACATACATTTGCGCTCACTCATAATACACACACATGCCCACATAACCATATATATATATATATATATATATATATATATATATACCAATAAAAGAAGTGCCTATTGCACCAGTAGACGGTAAATCAAAAACGTGCTCAATGCACAATCAAGACAAAAGAACTGAATAAGTCATACAGAACGAAATACACACCACTTACTTGCATTAGTGTTTAACCCCAACAACTTGCCTGAGGAGACCGATAGGTTTGAAACCAAGGTAGCAAGTAAGTGGTGTGTTTTTCGTTCTGTGACACACACATATCGCAGCAACATTTCTTTTAAGCATCTTTCATTGAAGGATGATTTAACCAATTTTTTTTAGTTTTTCCAGAATTTTAACGTTTTTCCATTTTTAGGAGTTAAAGAATATAGAATTGTCCTTAGTTTTTGTTATTCCAAGCACTTCAGGAAAAGTTGCAGAAGATTCTGCGGTTGTCTGAAGGCCATTGTTGAAGCAAATAGCGATTTTATTGAACAAATTTACACTTTACTATTTCAAGAAATTTTTATGTAATTTTAGTAAATATGCATGTTAAAATGTCAGTGTTATTTTCATTTTTGCATAATTTAAACGACAGTTTATCCATCATACCATGTATCAAAGGTGTATCAAAAATACTTTTACAAATTTGGGGGCGGTTTCCTCACATCAAAACTAAAACAAGGGCACACGTCCATATAAACATGTGTTCGCAATTCATTCGTTTTTCTAAATACGATCATTGACATTTTAAAAAATCAGAGTAAAAATCATGGAAGCATTATTAAGTGAAAAGAGACTCAGTAATATCAACTATGATCACGGCCACAATATGCTGACTGTTTTCTAGAAAATATAAGATTTCTATAAATCTAAAATATAAATAAAACAAC